>JAQQSW010003058.1:0-14784 GCA_028646575.1 Pseudocheirus occidentalis
TAGCTAGGACAGAATGGGGGGAGGGAAAAGGATCAAGGGAGCCTTGTGAGGCCAAGTATAACATTGAAGACCCTCCCCAAGCTCCTCCTCTAGACCACCCCTAGATTCCTCTGTATATATGAGAGCCACAGAATGCCCTAGTCCAGACTTGTTTTCTGAAAGTGCCATAGAATGACTTTGCACAGACTTATTCTGGACTGCTTGCCCAATGCAAGCCTTACAGATACCTAGGCTCCTTAAGAGTGTACCCCATATGGTGAACTTTCAGTAAACTTTACTTTGGCTGAGAAGACTTGACTCTAATTCTTTAGGCAGGACCTGTCATGTTGGTATTTTGGGGTCTCAGGCAACCCTAACCCTCTTTGTGGATAAACCTCTTCACTGTGACTGCAGCCAAGACAGTTGACTGACCAAAACTCTTGGATCTTGATTCAGAATAAGCCCTTGTCAGCCATAGAATAAAGAATGACAATGGGCCAATGCTTCTACCTGTCAAGATAATTTTTGCCTTTTTTCCTTGAGGCTTGTTTCTGGCTTGGTAATAGAAGAGGATACAGGAAAGACATTTGCCATCTTCCACCCTCTGGGAGCAGCTGATGGTGGTTTGTAATAGGAATCTGTACCAGAAATAAATAAAGTCTTGCATGCAGTCTGAAAGGTGAATGCCTGAATAAAGATTTTGTCCACCTTTAACCTCTACTAAATCTCCAAAACAACTGCTCAGTAGGGATCTCCCTCTTTTCTCCATTTCTGAAGGTGACAACCAAGTTGGTGCTTTTTGCCTCTTGATAATAAGCAAAAATCTTACAGAGGGTGACCAGCACAGCAAATCCAAATCCAAAAGATAGATTGTCCAGGGAAGCAGACTTGCCCTTTGCAAACTCAATCACATATGCAAACCAACACAGGACACCTTCTGCTGAAGAAGCTAAAGAATCTGCCCAGCATTTGTTTGAGGGATTTGATGATAACTGAAATTTCTTTGGTGGATTAAAGGTGCTGGAACCTTCTTAAGTCAAGATCTCTACTGCTCTTATGATAGTGGGACCATTTAATACTTCTAATTCCTAAGTGCTATGTTTGTGGTCATCTAAAATTCAGAAGAAGAGAGTACCAAATAAGCAAATAGAATTGAAATTAAATTGGATGTTGTTCTGGAGATAGAACCAGCCCAAAGAATTTGAGATTTGGAAGTCATCTGAACTAGTCTCCTGGTCTAAGTACATACATTTTGCCTCCAACTTCCCTCAGTTTTCCAGTCTTCTTGTGCTTTACTCCCCTACATAGATTCTTTGATTGAGATACACTTGACTCCTCTGTGTTCCACAAAAAAAATGCACCATCTCCAAACTCTGTGCAATGCATTGTGCTGGGAATTCCCCAGAACTGAAATGCTCTGTCCCTCACCTCTACCTCTTAGCTTCCCTGAACTCCTTCAAAATTCTTTTCATATTATACTTGGTGCAGGAGGCCTTTCCCAGGCCCTTCAGGTTCTAGTACCCTCACCTTAGTCTCTGATCTTCCCCTCCTCTGTAGCTATCCTCATCTGTACTTCACTAAGTGTATTTCAGTATTTACATGTTGTCTTTCTCATTACAATGTAAGCTTTTTGAGGACAAGAGTTATTTTTGTCTTTCTCTATATCTTCAGAGATGAACAGAGAGACTGGCAGCCAGTAAACTCTTAAGAAGTGTTTGTGGACTAGCTAGTTCTGATTGTAGATAACTACTGTCCATCCCATTTACCTTTATTTTCCTTTGTAAAGGGGGTGGGGGACAAAAAAGGGGAAATGTAATGGGATTTGATGAATACGAGCAAAGGAGAAACATAATCAAAAGTGAATATATAAATGAAATAGACTCATAAAATGGAGGAGTGCAGATGGATGAATTAAGTAGCAGAATTCAATGGTTTAGATAAAGTTATCATACTCACTGGAGGAAAGACAACAGCTTCCATATTTTTGATTGGATGGTAGATTTGGAAGCATGAACCTCAAAGAAAGAGAGGTTACTTAGAAAAGGAGGAAGGGGGAGAACTTAGAAATGGAATATTTCAATAATTATACCATCTCCCCTGCCTTGACTAGTGAGCCAGGGAGAATATGTGAAAATGCAGTCAGTACTGGAAAGAGTAGCCAGAAAGGCTCTGCAATCTGGAAAAAGTCAGGTTTTAGTAAGAGCTAGGGGACTGAAGGAGTGGAGAGGAATGTCAGTTTTAAGATGAAGAAAAGTTTGTTGCCTCTGGAAGAGGCATTCCAGAAGGCCCAGTGGAAGAGATTGGTGGAGTTAGAATGAAATTTTGGAATGAGACCACTGAGGCATGTGAATGAGGGCTAAGGTTGCAGGGGGCATGGAGTGGAGTTTGGACAATGTTCTACAGGAGATCAGAATCACTGAGATATGAAGGGTATGACCAGGTATGAGAATTTTCATCATTGATTGGATGGTACAACTCCTCTACTCTCAAAGAACTGGTACAGAAGGCAATGGGAGGACCTTATTCCAAGGGAGAATGACTTTTCTTTGCACTGGATATTCTCTACAGCCCATTTGGAAGATTGGGCTACCAATTGGGCTACCAGTAGTAGGTGCAAAATGCCTTGTGCTGGGACAGATGGAAGTGGCTGACTTGGGACAAATGGAAAATAACCCTTTGCATCCTAGCCCCGAGCAGCCTTTCTTCAGGGAACACACTGTGCTGAACAGGCGAAGGCTTGAAGAACTGGTACAAGCCTGGTCTGAGGTCTCACCTGAAGAGGCTGGCTATGAGACAGTTGAAAGTCAATCATATACATATGTATTTAGTTCTTAGAGAAAACAGTCTAATCCTATTGTTTTCCAAAATTTACTGTCCCATTTGTTTAGAAACTTTTATATCACTTCTTTGTCTTATTCCTTTGCCTAATCATTTCCTCTTTAGGAGGATATCATCCATATATATTATAATTTGACCACAAATAGGCCGGTAAGATGCCTATACTTGCATCCTATTATAGTAACTCAGATGTTCCAAGATCAATCTATTATTTAATGCAGTTAGTTTTGTACTTACAAAATTTCTTGATTATGAAAATTTGGTATAAAAGGGAAGAAAGGGACATAGTTATAACAATATCATATATAATAACAGGAGAAAACCCCCCTTAGCACTGTTTGATTCCAGGTACAAGTCATATCTTGATAGGCAATCATGCAGGCACAGGGTGTTAAAAGGAAGGCTCAGGATTAACCAGGTGGGAATTTTCATTTTCAGAAAGGAAATAATACAATGGAGAAATAGGAGGATCCTACCTAGGCGGTGCCACAGTTATCTCCAAAACTTTCCCAGAGTGTAGCACATGACATTTTCTTTATGGCAATTCAGACAACTATCCCTGTAATCAAAGTTCAAAACAATTGTAAATTATAGTCCCATGAATTTTTAGTAAATAATAGCAAAATTTCACTATCCATACCTTAGGGCTTGAATATCTTTCCTGATGTTTTCCTAACATTTAACATTTCATTAATTCTTTTCTTATAAATTAAAAACTATCCATATTCTAGGATTTCAGAAATACAGCAAATACCTGATAGTGGACTCATCATTTTGAAGCTACATCTTTAAACCACCTTATATACTTTCATAATAGTCAAGAATTTCAAATCAGAATTTGTTATTTTAATAAACTTATTATCTGTTTTATACCAAAAGATACCTCATTAAATATTTAATGGCTTTTAAATATTTATTTCTTGTCACATCCTTTTAAAAGTCCAATTCATGAAACAGCATCCAGATTAAAATTTTTTCTCCAATAGCATTTCTGTTATGATGGTCTCTCAAATTTCATGATAAAAGAGATATTTCTATCATATATAGAAATATGATAATAACACAAACAACATTGTATATTTAAAACATGAAATAAAACTTCAGATGATATCAAATGTTTGTGTCATGTTTCTGTTGTGAACTAGTTTATCTTACTTTGAAAGATTTAAAATGTTGTCCACCAGAAAAACCGGGTTGTATCCAGAGAGTTTAGTTGAAGCAATTGTCCCGTAGAAACGAAGTCAGATGATCAGAGTTTGCAGAACTACTAAAGACATCTTATCAGGGCCGAGTAATCCAAATTACCCTAAATTTTTCAAACAATTTTTTTCAACATCTGTATTTGGGAATCTGATCTAAGATAAGAGGGAGAGGGTCTCTAAACTGGGGGAGTCACAGGAATCTCTTTGGTTTAACTAGGGGTAAGGAACCTTTGGCTTCAAGTTCACATGTGGCCCTCTAGTTCCTCAAGGTCCTAAAGTGTGATCCTTTGAGAGAATCCAAACTTCATAGAACAGTTAAAGGCTGCACTTAAGGATCTAGAGGGCCACGTGTGACCCTCACGCTCCCCAGCCCAATTGATTTCAGCTTTGGTTATGTTGAATCATAGAAATAAAATCAGATAGTCAAAGTTTGCAGAACTACTAAAAACATCTTAGAAGATTAAGGAATTTGAAGATTAATCATTTTAGGATTTCAGGGGACAACTCCTGAGACTTTGTGGGTAATTCCAGGAACTCATTTCCTTCTGAAATATTAAGTTTTGGGGTACTACTCTGTAGATTAAATTTTATATAAGTTTTGAAAGTAAATGGCAAGATTAATAACTTCATTGTTCCAGGGCAATGAAGGAAGGCAGTTATTTTTATGACTCAACACAGCCAAAACTGAAATGATGGCGGGATGGGAGTGGGGAAGGGGAGTATCTTACAGGAATTTTCTCCCCTTTCCTTATAACCTAATCTCCCATGGAAAGTCTAAAATGCAAATTAGTCCTGCTTACTGGGACAATTGCTTCAACTAAACTCTCTGAATATAACCTTTAGAGGTTTTTCTGGGTGACTACATTTTAAATCTTTCAAGGTAACACAATCTAGTTCACAACACAAACATGACACAAACATTTTACATTTTACAAAGATAGACAAAATGAGAAGACATACAGACACAAAGAATTCTAAAAAAATAGTGCACAGTTACAATTTTAATTTTGACCAACTGAACTGAGACTAATAGTACCAAGGTGTGCACTTTGATGAGGTGTAGGCTCTGGGACCCCCCCACCTCCTTTTGAGTTTTCCTTGAATCTTTGAGGTACATACTCTGGGAAACCTCTTCAAGTCTGATTGATTGTCATTAACTCCACCTGAAGTTCCTCCCCAAACTCATTACTGGAGTCAGACCTCATTGGCTCCTCCTCTGAACCACCCCTAGACTCCTCTGTATATAAGACCCCATCTTTCCTCCATGTTTTGTGAGAGCACTGTGGAATGGTTTGGCATAGACTTGCTGTGTGAGAGTGCCACAGAATGCCCTAGCAGAGACTTGCTCTGAGTGAGAGCACCTTAGGATAGCTTAGCAGAGACTTGCTCTGTAAGAGTCTGTCCTATATCTTTCAATAAACTTTACTTTTTCTTTGGCTAAGAAGACTTGAGTGGAATTCTTTCAGCAGGACCTGGCATGTTGTTATTTTGGGATCTCAGGCAACCCTGACCCTCTTTAGGCACCTCTTCACACTTGATTTGCAAATAATCCAGCAGTGTGGGGTAAAGAAACATGGACACCTAGAGATAACAGTTAATAAGATGTGTGAAGTTAAGAAAGGATATACTTACCAGAGAGATCTTGAATGTACCGGGTCAAGAGACGGCCCCTGGAGTTTACCCCACAAAAATATGGCAAGCTCAACCAACGCAGGAGTTCATAAAATGGAGCAGGAACAAGGGCCAAGGACTTACCAGACAAGGAAGGGCCAGACGCCAGAGAAATAAATCTCTGGTGGTACTTAGTTCATTCTCACTGGTACTGCAGAGTTTAGTGGCCCAGTTTCGTGTCCAATACCACTTCTAACAACAAGGAATGTCAGCCAGACAGAACTGGCTCCTAACATGAGCCAGAGCCCCACCTCTACTGAGATGTGGGGACATCACTTTCGTGTGGGGACATCTCAACAATGTGACAAGTTTTATTCATATCATGGCTTCCTGGCCAGAAACAATTCTGGAATTTTGCTGTGGTTGAGATCATCCAGAGGGGGAACACAAAGGATTATTGCTATGTCAGGCTCAGGGCACAGCCTTTTTACTGGGCCTTAGCTCTGAAAAACTGGGTGTCTCTTAATATCTTAATCTCCCAGGTAAGGAAAGTACCAAGGCAGCCCACTTGACAGGCTCCTTTTGCCATCTGTTCATTCTATGCCTGTATAAAATCTGTGAGAATACCTATGCTTATAAAAATTACAAATCTTGGGGAGTAAATTAGGATTGAGAAAACCTCTTGGGTTTTCAGGCAGAGGTGTCTTGAAGGAATTAAGCTAAATGTAAGATTGGGTGTGGTGAAGAAAAAATCTGCTCTGAGCAGAATCAGGAGGCAGAGAGCAAGTAAAAAAGCTGGCAGAAAGTTCTCCTAAGCAAGTACTTTTTACCTCAACTTTGATTTCTGTATGTTTTTTGTCTTGTCTTTAGGATATGGTTTGTATGTACTAGGTGGAGGGAACTGAAAAGCAGGTTGAGACTCAAGAGTTTACAGTTTTGGAGGCAGAATCAGAGAAGGGATCTCTCCCTCAGCAAAAATGCCAAGTTCCCCTCCGCCGATTTTGGATAGAGTTATGACAGCAGCTTAAAGATCTAAACCAAGTGGGCCATTGATAGTAAAGGCTGATGAGACAATTCTAAATTAAGAAGAAAAAGTGATTTTTTTTGTTGTTATTCCAAAGTTAGATGAATTAGGTTTAATTGGATCCCCAAAGATAAAGGTTGCAGATTATATTTAAATTAAATCTAAGCCACTGTCTTTGCCCTACCCATAACATAACTGACACCAGGGCAATGTGTTTAAAACAAAAACAAAAAAACATTTTTTGTTCTTTTTTTTTTTAATTTCACTTTGATCAGGGATTTTCTTTTATAGCTTTGAAGACAATCACTTCAGGATTTCAGCAATTTGTTTAAAATGTATACTAAAGACCAGTGCCAAGATAGTGGAGTAAGGAAGAAATTCTCTGAAGCCCTCCAAAAAAGTAGAAAATAGCCTCAGAATTGATCTAGGTCTAGGAGAAGGGAAGCAGCTCATTTACATGGCAGGAATGGTCTGTCTCACTGATATGGGAGGGCAGCAAAGTCCAAGAGCCTCAGTAGTAGCAGCAACAGAGTCTCCTAGCAGAAAGCCTAGAGCAAGGCTCCAAGCCTGGGGCAATGCAGCTGAGGGGGCCCTGCCCTCCTACAAGCTAGCAGGCCCTTGGCAAACAAGGAATCTGGTTGACTGAGTAAAGCCCCACCCACAGCACAAGCCACCAGCTAGGCCTTAGCCTCATAACTGACCAGTAGTAAAACCCTGCCCCAGGGTGGGCTAGGAGAGACCATACCCCTAAGGTTTACCAGCACAGAGACCCTGTTTCCATAGCAACCCAGTTGCACAGCCCCACCCCTGGACCAGGCCAGCACCTAAACCTCACACTCAGGCGAGGCCAACAGGGAGATCCCAGCTCCTGATATAAACTAGAAAGCAACACTACCTTCCACAGAAAGGAAGCAACTAAGCCCTGGAGCCCAGTGAAAGATGGTAGCAAGATCCCTAGCCCAAGCACAAAAAGCTTGGGACTATGCAGGACCAGAGGCCAATTCTCACATAAAAATGCCAAGTGACAAAAAAAGAGAAAAAAAAAAATGAGCAAAAAAAACAAAACCAAAAAAAGCTCAGACTATACAAAGTTGCTATGGTGATAGGGAGGATCTAGGCATAAACACAGAAGACTTTTCTCAGTATCAGGATAGTTGAAGACAATATATATGTGCATATATATATGTGTGTGTGTGTGAATGTGAGTGTTTGTATGTACATTTAAACATAGAGAGCACAGGATGAGTTGAATATGAAGGGATGATATCTAAAAAATAAAATTAAGAGGTGAGAGAGGAATTTATTGGAAGAAGGAAAAAGGGAGAAATAGATTAGGGTAAATTATCTCATATGAAGTAGGCAAGAGAAAACTGTTACAATGAAGGGGAAGGACAGGAAGGTGAAAGGGAATGGGACAACCTTACTCTCACTGAATTTGGCTTGAGGAGGGAATGACATGCACACTCAACTGGGTATTTTACCCTACAGGAAAATAGGTGGGAAGGGGATAAGAGGGGGGATGATAGAAGGCAGGGCAGAGTAGGGGAGATAGTAGTTAAAGCAAACACTTTTGAAAAGGGGACAGGTCAAAGGAGAAAACAGAATAAGTGAGGGCAGGATAGGATGGAAGGAAATACATTTCCTCTTTCACAATATAAATACTATGGACATGTTTTGTATAACTACACATGTACAACCTATTTTGAATTGCTTATATTCCCAGTGGGGGTGGGTGAGGAGGGAAGAAGGGAAAAAAATCTGGAACTCAAAGTTTTAGAAACAAATAAAAAAAAATTTTTTTACATGCAACAGGGAAATAAATTATACAGGCACTGGAGTATAGAAATCCATCTTGCCCTTCTAGAAAGTTAGGGGAGGATATAAGAGAGGACAGATTGGGGGGAAGGGGTATTCAGTAGTCTTCACTATTTTGAGGTGGGGGTAAAGGAAATACGGGGTGAAAAATGTGTAACTCAAAATCTTGTGGAAATGAATGCTGAAAACTAAAAATAAATTAATAAATTGGAAAAAAATCAGGCAAAGGGAAGCTAATGACATTCTAAGACAACAAGAATTCATGAAACAACATCAAAAGAATGAAAAAAAGAAGACAAAGTAAAACATCTCTTCAAAAAAACTGATCTGGAGAACAAATTGAGGAGAAATAATATAACAATAGTCAGTCTACCTGACTATTATTATTAAAATTATTATTAAATTGTGATCTCATACAAAATTAAAGTTAAAATAGATCTATTCAAATGTGAAAAATAGAGAAACTACACTGTGTCAGCAACATTTTTCAATGTTGTTTTAGACCATTTAAGATAGCTAGACCTGGCCTTCACAACCTGAGGCCTATGGCCTGAGGTCTTGCCAAAAGATTTTGGTCACCCCACAAAAAATGCAGAGGATGTTTTCCTTTACATTTTTCACGGGCCTCCCAAAATCCTTTGGTGAACTGTAGGTTATTCAGTCCTGATCTAGACAGTATAAAATATCTGACTATAAACCTGCTAAAACAGACATAGGGATACATGTCATAGGGAAACATAAAATACTTTTTATATAAATAAACATCTAAAGAAATGAAGAACTATTTATTGTTCATGGGTAGTTAAAACCAACATAATTTCTAAAATGATAATTTTATCTAATTAATGTTATCCCAATTAAATTATTAAAAACTGGTCAGCAGGTTTTACACTATTATGACCATGCAGGGGAACAGAGGCCCAAGCAAAGAGGCCAAGTACAACAATAACCAGGTATAATGGTAGGATTCTGTTTATCTCCAGAAAGCCTCAGACTGAGGCCAGAGAACACACAGCACATTGAAATTTTCCAAGAGCATTTTTGAGTACTTAGAGTACAGCAGCTGGCCTGTGGAAATACCACATCTCTTTCAAGGATTATCTTTGCAGTTTATAGTGAAAATTCAAAATGAATATGTGGATGGAGGGATGGATGCATTCCTTACCATGAAGTTCTCATCAGCCTCCTCTGGACTTGTGACCCTCAGGCTCCTGGGACTGAGAGCGGGACACACAAATTGGGTTCTGGTCATCTTCACAAAAGAGTGTGTGTACTTTCTGGTGTGTCACATTTGCCTTGTTCTTCAGGGTAATGCAGACAATGAGGTGTTAAATTTTTGGAAATAGCTGTCAGATTCTTAAGTCTCTCATTGGTGTTGAAATCCCTTAGCTGAGAAACCCTCCTTCACTCTGGACAAGAAAAAGGGGGAGAGCTTTGGTACCTGATCTCCTAATGCTTAGGTCATGACTATGAATAAAGGGGGAAACAGATTTTTATACCTTAAAGTAATTACTCAAGCAATGCAAGTTAATTAAGGAAAGAATACATTATTTTTCTATTGGAGGACAAATTAGAGACTTTCCAAGTTTGAAGGGTGAGAAAAGACAATGTAATTCCCTGAGATCAGGAAAAAAGGTATCCCACTTCAAGTGTCTATATATTTCATCAAAGAAACATGGAAACAATAACTGATTCATCAGGATGGGGCCAGTTTTCAGATGAGACATATGGGCTGCTTGAGATTTACATTTGTGAAAACACTCTTTACATCAATCTTTAAATCCAAATTTTGGTTTCTGGTCAGCATAACCTAGGTCCTTAGTTAAGGATCTCTAAACACTAGCACAAGTGGTCCAGTTTCCCAGCCAAACAATAGCATAAAAAAATATTATGGATTTTTAAACATTCCACAAAACCTTTTTTTACAGTCAAAAAATATCAAATCAATGTAACGTAAGTCTGAAGCATTAAACAAATTTGGTCTCTATACAATAGGTCTGATTTCCCATCCATCTTGGTATGGGTTCAAAAACGGTAGAAGTTTTCTGATATCATTCCTCTTCAACAATTCTGTGGCTATTAAGTCCTCAAGAAAGATGTTGTGCACCTGATAGTTTCAATTTTGAACACTTATTTAAGTGGCATGTTTCTCCTGAGGAGCCAAAGGCAATTATGATAGATCTTTTTTTATCTTCAGAAAAGTTGTAGCAGTTGTAATTCTGCAATGATCCTGATGCTAGAGAGAGAGGAAAAAGCTATAGAGAGAGAAGAGATGTCAATACAAAAGAATAAAATTTCATTATCCAAGGTGCCCTGGAACTTTGAGATTCTCAGAGCAAGAATAAGCTTGAAATACTTTGCTATAGTTAGGAAAGAGGATGATCCTTTTAGCCAAGCCCTAGACCTGTCTTTCAGGCATTTCCTTTTTGCACTTGGGCTCCCACATAAAATATCTGCTCATAAATAAGTAATTTCCTATGTTTTTAGCCAACAATTACTTTCCTAGCCTTCGGAATGTCCAGATTCTCCCAGATCCTCTGACCTGGGCAAAGGATGAAAAGCTTCCTCCCCTTTACCATCATAGGGTTGTGTTAGCAATTAATATGAGAGTTGTATAATTAGTAAGTGAGATAGCTGTCAAATTTTTTACCTCTCAGAGAAAATTGGATAGGCAAGATCCCTAGCCCTTACTTCCCCAATTTCTCACTCCTCAGTTAATCCTACAAGGAAGAAGGACTTGCCCTGAGCAGTGCTGAAGGGACTTAGTCCCAAATGGAAGTGAATTTTCTAAGGTTACACAGCCAGTTAATAGAAGGCCTTGGGAATATCATAATGATTTTCATTCTGATCCCAGCTTTCTTTTGTTGGAGACCACAAAATCCTCAGATGTCCTATATCTTTCATATTTTTGGAAGGAGGAACATGATGGCTGACTCAGTAGTATACTCTGCCTGGGTTCCTAAGAAACCTTTTTCTGAGTATCATCATTTCCCTTTGTTTTTCATCCTTCATGAGTGAATCAGAAAGCTTTTTTAGACACTTGCTAATGTGCCAAACACTGCCCAGATCCCCTAATGCCTCCAACTCACAAATAATACAACCATCTTGTTCCTAGTGGCTCTGATTCTGCCTCAGACAAAACTTCAGCCTAGTGAAGCTCTTCTCTCTATGGGTGCCCAATCAGAGACTGATTAAAGTAATGCAGACAAACAGCACTATCAAGCCAGGGAACTTGTTGAATCTCACTGAGTTTACTTCTATCCTTCCCTTCCTTTCTTCCTTATGCCTTGGAGCTTGTGGTGTGTCCCAACATTCTACTTGAACCAGGCACAGTATTGTAGTTTCTGGAATATTACAGGCAAATGGGTTTATCTATATTAGGAGTCATTCTCTAGATAAGGACACAAAGATATCAGAACCCAACAAGCAGAAATATTCAAGACCACACTTCCAACAGATAAGTATTGTTGGCCTCCTAGAACTGCCATTAAGAGAGCTTAGATTCGTGGACAAAGGGCAGATACTGACTTTGAGAGTGTTGGAAAAATTCAGTTGCCACAATTAAATACAAAATATACAATCTTGGAATGAAAGGTTTCAAATTCAGTTGCCTCTAACTCCTACAAAAAAAGAAAAGAAAAGAAAAATTAGTTATTGACCTTTTGCAGCACAGGCTGTGCTCTTCATGGCACTAGCTCTGTAATGGTCTACTGTGAAACCTTCCACATTTCAGCTTTCCCTATAGCAGTTTGGATATATCACAGGTCAACACAAGAAATCAAATGGGAATTCTGGAGGAGTTTTGGCAAAGTGCAAACAACATGCAAAGGCCAGTGTGTGACACAGAAAAAAGCTTAGGAACTAAGAAATGTGTGAAATATATGTAGTGTTATATAATATCAACATGTTTCATCTCTTAATATCATAAATATGCCTAATTTTTGAAAAGTTTAAGTAGAAAGTTGAAGTTTGTGAAAAGAATGAGAAAATCAAGAGACAACACACAAAGGCTAGAAATGTAGATATATCTAAAAGTTAGTAACTCATCAATGCATAAAATGAAGTATTATATATAAAACTGCCTTATAGCATGTATTTTATTGTTTAATAATATAAATGGTCATTTATACAAATTTTTTCCCAAAATTAAGCTTGTAGAATCAGAATTGTGCTTCTATGCCCTGCTTTGGGGATGCTTTGGGGATGCCAAATGTGTTTCCAATAGTCTCTCATGTGACATCTCTCATTGATCTTTGCATCTTGAGTTTCTTGTATATTGTATCATTTAAATGCCATAAACTCTAATAAAGTCATGGTCCCAAGAGCAGTATTCCTACTGGTTCAGAAAGATCTCCCAAGAAACAGAGGAAAGTGATGTACTTGAAGTGAAAAGGACAATTGATATGTTTCATTACAGCAAAACAACTGCTATGGTTGGCCTCCATTATACTGTTAATGGGTCAACTATAAGGCAGATCATCTTTTTCTTTTTTTTGCTTTTTGGAGGGCAATTGGAATTAAGTGACTTGCCCTAGGTCACATGGCTAGGTTTTTATGTTAAGTGTCTGAGGCTGGATTTGAACTCAGGTCCTCCTGATTCCAGGGCCAGTGCTCTATTCACTGTAGCCACCTAGCCACCCCAAGGCAGATCGTTTTTGTTGCTGCTAATGTTGTTGTTGTTTGTCATTTGCTCTCTAAGAGCACTGTCACATCAGGGAGATGATACCTTGACATGTAAGTGAACATGGGGCGGCTAGGTGGCTCAGTGAATAGAGCACAGGCCCTGAAGTCAGGAGGACCTGAGTTCAAATCCAGCCTCAGACACTTGACACACTTACTAGCCGAGTGACTTTGGGCAAGCCACTTAACCCCAATTGCCTATCAAAAAGCAAAAAACAAAAAAACAAAAGACATGTAAGTGAACTGAATTTCAGTGAGGGAGGTCTGTGTAGAGTCCCCAGCCTCACTTCTTCCTCTGCAGCATCTGGGTCCAGTGGCCAGGACAACTGGAGATGGCCCAAATGCAGCAGGAACCTTGGCCTTTTCAAGCTAAGGTCTTTCACACAAGGCTCATTTCATAAGGCATGTCAAGGAAAAAAAGAGAAGGAAATACTTAAAAGCCAGAAGGCTTCTTTTCTGGCACAAAGTGAGGGCCCAAAAATTCTGCAAGGATTTTCCAGATCCTTGGGGTGCCAGGCCCCTAACTCCTGCAATATGGAAGGGAAAACTGTGCTGTCTAGATGAAAACATAGCTTTCCAAGGAATCTACAAAGTCCTAGGGGAGAAAAAAACAAGATCGAAGTAGTTCATGACTCAGTTCTACCAAAGGCTGCTCTGAGACTGAGGTGGACATTGGTCGGGTAACTCTGGGTGCAATTGACTTATAGCACCAGGTTTCTACTCCCAGTCTACTTGCCTTTTAGTCAGCATCACATAGTATAAAGTTTGGATGAAAATTAATCTCAGTGCCCTAGGGAACATTGGAGACATTTGGGCACCAGAAGACTGATGAGTAAGAAATTTGAGCTAGTATAGATTACCTCAGTAATCCCCAAGTGGAAAATCCCTTTTTTACTGCCAGGAATCTGGGTCAGTCCTACCAACCAAGGTCAAGTTGTCAAAGAATTCCTCAACCCAGAAGTCCTAAAAATCTTGCTCCATGTAATTCCTCCTACCTTGGTTCATTTGACTGGATGTCTTGTGGAGCAGGAGGCAAGATTAGAGCTAAAAAACTCAAAGAGCCACAAATGACAGGCAGTTGGCAGGTAGATAGCATTGCCCAGAAGAAAGGGAAATATCAAAACCATCAAGGAAACAGGAAAAGAAATCACCTATACAAATATGTTTGGAGCAATTTTTTATTTGGAGGAAAGAAGGTGGAAGTCAAAGGGGTGTCTGTCAGTTGGGGAATGGCTGCACAGGTTAGGGTATAAATATGTCTGAATGCTATTGCTATATAAGAAATGATGAAAAGAATAATTTCAGAGAATCACAGGAAGAATTTCACATTTTGGAGTCTACAAAAGATATGAATTGTAGACAGGATTTAGTCTCTCCCTCAAGAAGTTCGTAGTACAGTAGAACAGAAAAGTATTGCTACCATGTATATGTATTTGACAATATACACTGCTGTTATTAAAGACTTCTTTCAAGTCTATTGGCTATAATAATGAACTTTTAAAGGTTATTAAATATTTCTCCACTATATTTACTCACATTCTTCTTTGCTCTTAGAACACCATAATTTTGCCAACATCTTTCAAAAAAAAAATTACTGGGAGGGGCCGACACTGGAGGAGGGGGAAGTGGCAGGTG
>JAQQSW010003059.1:0-14784 GCA_028646575.1 Pseudocheirus occidentalis
CCCCCCCCCCCCCCCGGGGCCAGGCTGTGGTTTTGGGCTGGGCTGGCCTTTGTTCCCAGCCTGTTGCGAGGAGCCACTCCTGCCAAACTGTCTTCAGCAAGAAATGTGTTTTCTGTATTTTTGTGGGTTTTGGAGCCCTACAATTTGTTTAGAGTTGTATTTTCTGGGTATTTAAGGTGGCTGTGTGGGAGCCGCGGAGCTTTGCTGCTTCTATGCTGCCATCTTGGCTTCACCTCCCTTGCACATTAATTTTGTAACAGAATTTCTGCAAGTAAACACGTTTAAAGTTAACCAACAATAATTTGTCATCAAATTCAAAATCATGACAAAATTTTTTTCTCTGGTCATTAGTTACCCATGACAAATGACTAGGATGTTGTATATTTACGGCAAGGTGTCAATATAGCATGAATCTCATGACTTTTTTGTGTCTTCTGGAGAAGAAACTTGTTTTTCTGGGGTAAATACAGCAGCAAAATGTAAACCAACTGATCAAAAAAGCACTTCTTCCATAACTCCAATAATTTTCAGGGCACATAATCCAGCAGTAGTTTTGCCATTCCCAGTTTCTTTTAAGGTTTACATCACTGCAGTGTAGCCTTAAGTATGTCTTGTAAAACTTTGCTCTCTGTTAAACCAGTTTACTGACTACAGCTTGGTTGAGAGAATTTATCTGGTTTGTCCATTCATCTGATGCAGTATATCAGGGACTGTGAATCTTCTGATTATCCAGTTTAAGGGTCTGGTTGACTTGGTCAATTCGACAATGAATAGTGTTATCCAATATGCATTTTACAAGCAAGTTTTCTACATCAGCAATATCTATCTTTAATTCCTTCAATGTACTACCTTATAAAGGGATCATCTGTGAATATTGCTGTGTTTTGCTTTCAGAATCTTCTCAAATTCAATCATATCACTACTTTTATCAGCATTTACTAAATTCATCATCACTAGAATCTCTGGATCACTTTTACATGGTTTTGCCTTCTGAGAATCAAATGGATTTATTCCTAATTTCATTAGCATGATTACCAAGATCAAATATTTTAAGCAAGTGGTTCATCTGGGAATCCCTGATTCATCATAATTCTTTAATGCTTCAAAATAAAAAATCTGTTGTGAGCCTTCTCAAATTCACCTTCTCTTGCATGCATTTTACTGCCACATTCTCTAATGATACCCATGATCAGTGGATAGGAATGGTTGATTTGATGTGCACTGACTATTCATACAATGCTTTTTATGTTATTTTTCAGTGCCGTATACATTTGCATTTCTAATGCATAAATTTCCAATAATTGTGTACTCTTTTTAAAGATCATTTTCTCCAACATCCATCTGGCATGACTGATACAATTGAAACAAAATTTTTTGAAGCTTTCCATATTCTTCTCATTCTAGATATTATTTCCTGTGTTTTTTGTTTGTCTTAAACCACAATCTATCATTTTTCCAGAGCTTCCAGTGTTGTTTCACAGAATCCCTGCAGTAAAATCCATCTGTTTGGAAGTAGAAATATAACCAAGCATAGAGTTAATAGAGTTTTGAAAATAATTTTTTATGACTGAACTCCAAAAGTAGGCTAATAGTTGCTTACAATTATTCATCATTTTTGGATAGTTTGTCAACTTGAAGCTTATTTTAATCTACTGTTTAAATGCTTTCCAACCCCATTTTTATTTTCGACCTTCAAGCCCCCAGATCTTCAGGAAAATGCTTAATGTTGCTTTTGGGTCATCTTCTTTCAAAACTTTGGAGTTTTAGTACTGGTTTTCAAAATCCACATTTTGTTCAGAGTTACTGTCTTCAGAGTATTCCAAGTTGTAGTCCTCTCCTCATTGCACATAAAACTATCCTCCATGTCAGACATCTTGGTCTGGAGTTAGGAGAAAGGAAAGGGGTAAAGAAGAGGGAAAACTGGAAATGATCTTTTCCTATGGCTGCTTATATTTTTATAAATATTCATCCATTTCAGTTAGATTATCAGTTTTACTGGCATATGATAGGGCAAAATAACTCCTAATAATTTCTATAATTTCATCTTCATTGGAGTTATATTTGCTCTTTTCATTTTTGATATTATTAATTTTCCTTTTTCTTTTTGATCAAAGTAACTGTTTTTTTCCATTTTCCCATAAAATTAGCTCCTAGTTTTATTTATTAGTTAACTATTTTTTTAAATTCAGTTTTATCAGAAGTAGGGGACAAGGGGATAAGAGGGGAGATGATAGAAGGGACGGCAGATTGGGGGGAGGGCAATTTGAAGCACACACTTTTGAAAAGTGACAGGGTCAAAGTAGAAAATATAACAAGTGGGGTGTGGCAGGATAGGATGGAGAGAGATACAGTCAGTCTTTCACAATATATTCACTATAGAAATGTTTTGTGTAACTACACATGTATAATGTATATTTAATTGCCTGTCTTCCCAGTAAGGGTGGATGATGAGGAAAGAAGGGCAAGAATCTGGAATTCAAAGTTTTAAAATAAAATGTTTAAAAATTATTATTGTTATTGCTCTTATTATTATTTAGATGCAACTGGGAAATAAGATATACAGGCACTGGGGTAGGGAGACCCATCTTGCCCTATGGGAAAGTCAGAGGGAGGATGGGGGAGGATATAGAAGAGAGCAGATTGGGGAGGGGGTATTCAGTGGGATCACTGATTTGGGGTGGTGGGTAGGGGAAAGATTTTTAACTCAAAATCTTGTAGAAATGAATGTGGTAAACTAAAAATAAACATAAAGTTTAAAAAAATAATTTGCTTCTGACTACTGCCTTCTTTTATTTGCCCTTTCTTTTATCTCCTTTATTCTTTTCCTTATTCCCTTCCTCCCCTACTGTCCTGCTGAGTAAGATAGATTTATATCACCAATTGAATATGTCTATATGCTATATCCCAATTTATATTCCAGTGCAGTTCAAGTATCACCCCCCTACCATTTTTCCATCCACTGTAAGAACTCTTTCCTGTACACCTCTTTTATTTGAGATAATTTTCTCCATTATTTCTCTCCCTTCCGTTTTCTCCCAGCTTATGCCTCTATCCATTTTTTAAAAGTCATCTGAATATAATCAACCTGGTCCTTGTAATGGTAATGAAATTTGAAGATCCTTTTGTATTGCTAAACTTACAGGTACTTAGCACCTAGTTTCAAATTAAGCCACTGTTAAAGAAACAGAAGGTATGAACCCCTGTTGCTGACATAACAGGAAGGGGATGAACAGAAAACCCCTGTTGCTGACATGATAGGAAGGGGCTGAATAGGGGGAAGTAATATTGTATATAAGGAAAAACACTATCTGGGAAAGCCAGAATTTCCTGGGAACTTATGGTGGCAGAGCTTCTTCTGAGGGCCAGCTGGAGCTGCTGAGGAGCTGCTGAGTCTATGGACCAGCCAGAGCTTCTGAGGATTTCCTGGGAAGAGAGACTGTGAAGGATTTAAGGTGGACTGGACACTGTCAGCTTCAGTGTGGAACAGGAACTGCACAGAGAACTGGACAAGGAACTGGGAGCTGTCTGCCTTTGAACCCAGGTGACAGTTTGGTGAATCCAGGTAGGAGCTGGGACCATAGAAGGGGATCCAGGGAATCTGAGAGCCTACCCCAAGTCAAGCTGAAAGGATACTGTGTACTTACTGAGATTTGCTTGTGACCAAGGGGTGGAAGGCTTGTGTATTTTCTGATGATTGAATACTGAATGATGACTGAATAGTGACTGATTTGTAACTTAGTGTGCCCCAGGAATGGAGAACTTTGAATTTTGTATTTTGTATTTTGTGACCCATAAAGAGGCAAGCCTCTTTAAGGATGATTGAATGATTGAGTTGATTGAATGATTGAGTTACTAAGTGATTGACTAAATAAAGGGTTCTCAGACTTTGAGTGGTGACCCCTTTGGAGGTCAAAAGACTGTTTCAGGGATCACAGGGGTTGCCTAAGACCATCAGAAAACACATATTTCAGATGGTCTTAGGAATGGAGACATGGCTCCTCTGTCTCTAGGTGGGTCTGCACACATGCAGGTATGCCCACATAGAAATATTAAAGGGTCATGGCATTAGGAAGGTTGAGAACCACTGGACTAAATGACTGTACTTTGTTTAAAACTATGTGACCACTGTGGTAAAAACTATGTGACTATTTCAGTGATAAGTTGTTGTGAATGATATATTTTGATTTTCTGTGATACGTTGTAATATTGTGAATACTGTATTTTGATTTTCTGTGTATGTTTTGCCCTGGTTTGTTATTGAATAGAGTGTTTACTATGCTATGTAATCAGAACCTTGAAAGCTGTTCACAGCAGCCATCCTCTGGAAAGCTGCTTGTACTTGGCTATACAGTCCTGCACCCTTAGACTATGTAGAGCTTGTAATTACCCCTATAATGACAAAGATCTCAGAAGATATATGTTTCATTTTCCTATATAGAATGGCAAACAATTTATCAAATCTGTTATGATTTCTCTTTCATCTTTACCTGTTTATGCTTCTCCTGTGTCTTGTATATGAATGCCAGTTTTTCTGTTCCACTATAGTGTTTTCATCAGGAATTCTTGAAAGTGCTCTATTTTATCAAATATATATTCCCCCTTGAATGATTTTACTCTGTTTTCCTCAGAAAGTTACTCCCAGCTCTTTTGCCTTCTGGTATTCCAAGTTCTCCACTACTTTTGTAATTGCTAAATCTTGCATGATCCTGACTGTGCTTCCATTGTATTTGACTGGTTCCTTGCTTGAAGTAATTTCTCTTTGGCTTGGGAGTTCTGGAATTTGGTTATATTATTCCTGGGAGTTTTCATTTTGGTATCTCTTTAGGAGGTGATTGATTTTTTCTATTCTATTTTATGCTCTGGTTTTAGGGTATTGGGGCAGTTTTCCTTGACAGTTTCTTTAAATATGATGTCTTGGCTCTTTTTTTGAATGTGGCTTTCAGGTAATCACAACAATTCTTAAATGATGTCTCCTTGATTTATTTTTCAGGTCAATTGCTTTTCTAATGAGATATTCCACTCCTTTATTTTTCATGAAAAACCCTTTTGTTTTATTATTTCTTGATGGCTTGTAGAGTCATTAGCTTCCACTTACCCAATTTTAATTTTAAAGCACCATTTTCTTCTGTGAGCTTTTGTATGTCTTTTTCTATTTGACCAACTCTACTTTTTAAGGTGTTATTTTCTTCAGTGACTTTTTGAACCTCTTTTTTTCCTTTGGCAAATTCTGTTTCTTAAGGCATTGTTTTCCTCAATTTTTTTTTGTTATTCTATTACCAAGCTATTAGTTATCTTTTTGTAATTTTCTTCCTTTGCTGATCACTTGGGATTGCAATCATACTGGTCCTTAGGGTACCTCCTCTTATGGTTCTGGAAATGATATTGTTTCTCATAATTCCCGCTCCAGTCCCTTGGGCTGGAAATGATACTTCCCTGAGGCACTTCGACTTCCTCTTGACTGAAAGTACTGCTCTTTGCCCTTGAACTATGACCCAGAAGTAGGCATAGGCAATGGAGCTGCCAAATAGCATCTGGGACCGCTTCCAGTGCTACTCCAGGAGTACTCTGTAATCTTTTTCTGACCAGTTGACAGGTCCCCTTACCTTCTGTGACTTGAGATTTCCTGAGGCTGCTGTTGCTTTTGATACCACAACCTAGTCTTATCACTGGTATTTTCTTTGGCTTAGTCTCTCTTTCCAACCTCTTAAGTTGTCTTGGGCTGGAAGGAAGTCTTAACTTTGTGTTTTTCATTGGCTCTGTCACTACAGAATTTGACTTGAGCAATTATTTTAAAGTTGTTTGGAGGAAAATATTGGGAGAGCATATCTAAGAGCTTCTCTGCTCTACCATCTTGTTCTGCTCTCTGATACATGTTAATTTTTTTAACTCATATTTAATGTTCGTGTGAGGTGGATGCTTATAATTGATTTAATTTGCATTTCTCTAATTGGGCATTCTTTTGACATGGCTAAAGGTAGTTTTTGTTTATTCTGTTGTTAACTTTTTGTTCATATCTTTAGACAATTTGTCAATATCTCATTTTTAAAAATTTGAGTTAGTTCCATAAATATATAATCTTAGAAATGAGACCTTTATCAGAGAAATTTGCTGCAAAGATTTTTTCTTTTAAAAAAATGTTGTATTTATTTGAGTAAAACCTTTTTACTTTTATGTAATAAAATCATTCATCTTATCTTCTGTCATCCTTTCTATCCTGTCATTGGTCACAACCTATTCCATTATACAAATATCTGAATGGTCATTTATTCTTTTTTTCCTCTAATTTTTTTAGTGTGTAACCTTTTCTATCTAGGTCACATATCCATTTGGAGCTTAACTTGGTATCAGGTATAAAGTGCTGATCTAAACTTAGTTTCTGCCATACTGCTGTCCACTTTCCACAGTAGTTTTTAAATCAAAAGCATTTTTACCCCAGTAACTGGGGGCATTGTGTTTACCAAAGTCTAGGATACTATCTTTGTTTCTCTATACTGTATACTTAAACTACTCCACTGATCAATCTTCCTATTTTAAAAAGCACCAAATTGTTTCAAGAATTACTTCTTTATATTATAGTTTGAGGTCAGGTACTGCTAGACCTCTTCAAAATTCTTTTTTTTTTTTTTGCATTTTTCCGTTAAAATTCTTGACCTTTTGTCCCTACATGTGAATTTCATTTTTTTCTAATACAGTAAATTTATCTTTGGTAGTTTGTTTGGCATAGTACTAAATAAATGAAAAAAAATAGACAGTATTTTCCTTTCAATTATTTATTTTAGTTTCCCCATGAGTAATTAGCATTTCTTCAATTGTTTAGGTCTGTATTTATTTTTGAAAACTGTTGTTTTTAAGATATATATTTCTTGCATATTTTGGCAAGTAGATTTTCAAGGATTTTATATATTCTGTAGTTATTTTAAATGGGATTTCTCTTGCTGCTGAGCTCTATTAGTATGATTCAGAAATTCTGGTGATTTGTGTAGGTTTATTTTATATCCTGAAATTTAATGAAATTGTTTCATTAATTTTCACTTGACCTTGTAAGTTCAATATCACATCATCTGCAACTGTGACAATTTTGCTCATCATTATCAAGGCTTATTCCCTCAGGTTCTTTTTCTTGTCTTATTACTACAGAGAGCATTTCTAGAACTACGTCAAAAAGAAATAGTGACAGTAGGAATTCTAGTTTATTGCCATCATGATAATGTTATCTCTTGGTTTATGAAATGTACTATCATGTTAAAGAAAGATCAGTTTATTTCTATGTTTTCTTGTGTTGTTATTTAACGGAAATTCGTGATATATTTGTTTGGATACTTTTTTTGCATCTAGTGATATAATTTTAAAATTTTAGTTATCAATATAGTTAACTAAATTTATGATTTCCCGACATAAAACCAAGTGTTCATTCCTGATATATATATGTACATATACACATAATACACACATATACATATATATATACATACACACATTTATAGTCAGTATTAATTTTTCTCAATTTGCATTCTGCATTTGATTGTGAGGTTTTTATGGCCTGATATATCATCAATTTTTGTAAAGGTACCATAAACAATACACACATATTACGCCCCCCCTCCCCCATGGGCGCAGTCTTTTCTATTTCAATACTCACCAGAAGTAAATCCCATCTAACTTTTCTAAAACTCTCTTCATGTTCTTACCACCTTAGTTCTTTACTTTTGTTTAGCATAGTATCTGAGACAAAGTACATACTTTTTAAGTTCTAATTCATTAACTAACTTTTTTAGATTCACAAAAGAAGGACAAAAAGACTTAACAGTATTTGCTCTCAAGAAGTTCACATTCTAGTGGGGAAGGCATCATTAAGACAATGTCAGTCAGTCAGCCAGTCAATAAACAAATATTAAGCACTGACTGGAGCAGCTAAATGGTTCAGTGGATAGAGTGGTGGGTCTAGAATCAAAAAGGCTCATTTATTGAGTTCAAATCTGGCCTCAGACACTTACTAGCTCTGGGCAAGTCACTTAACCATGATTACCTCAGTTTCCTCACTTGTAAAACGAGCTGGAGAAGGAAATGACAAACCTCTTTAGTATGTCTGACAAGATAACCCCAAATTAGGTCATTTAGGGTCAAACACAACTGAAAAACAACTGAATAACACCACCAACAAATACCTACTTTGTACCAAAAACTGTTAAGCACTGGACTATCTGTCTGTCTTTTTATCTCTGTCCATCTATCTATCTATCTATCTATCTATCTATCTATCTATCTATCTATTTATCTAATTGGGAGTAATCTCAGAGGGAGGATAGTAAGATTAAGGAAAACTGGAAAAGTTTTCTTCTGGAAAGTGGAAATTTAGCTGAGACTCGAAGGAAGCTTGGGAAGCTAGGAGGTAGAGAAGAGAAAAGAGAGAGACTTCTAGGCATGGAGGACAACCAGTGAAAATTCTTTGAGTATGGTGATTGAATGTCATGCTTGAGGAAGAGCAAAGAAGCTAGTGTTACCAGATCTGAAAGTACAAATGTGAGGTGTAAATGCTAGAAAGGTTGGAGGTGGTCAGGTTATGAAAGACTTTAAAAGACAGACAGAAGATTTTATAGTTGATCCTGGAGATAATAGAGAACTACTGGAGTTCATTGAATAAGGAAATAACATATTTCAGATGAATGATTAGGAAGAACAATTGAACACCTGAGTAGAGAATGGATTGGAGTGGGGACAGACTTGTGGCAGGTAGGTCAACCAGCAGGCTATTTCTATAACCCAGGCATGACATGATGACCCACACCAGGGTAGTGTCAATGTCAGGGGAGATAAGAAGATATGTACAAGAAATGTTATGAAGATAGAAACAAAAGAATTTGCAAATTGATTGGATACGAAGGGTGAAAGAAAGTGAGGAGTTGAGGATGTTACCTTGGTTGCAAGCCTTGGTAACTGTTAGTGCGGTAGTAATCTCAACAATAGTAGGGACGTTAGGAAGAGGGGAGGATTTGAGGAGAAAGATAACAAGTTCAGTTTTGAACAAGCTGAGTTTGAGACACCTGTGGGACATCTAATTTGAGATGTCTAATAGGCAGTAGGAGATATGAAACCAGAAATTGAGAGACAGATTAGGGATACATGAATAGCTATGAAGTCATCTTCATAGAGATAATTATTGAAACCTGGGGAGCTGATATGATCACTTAGTAAAACCATATAGAGACAGAAGAGAAGAGGGCCTAGGGCAGAATTTTCAGGCACACTCATGGCTAGTGGATATGGCCTGAATAGAGATACTTCAAAGACAGAATAGGAGTTTTCAGGGAGGAAGAGAAATAAGAGAAAACCTAGAAAGAAGAGAGTATTCAGGATGAGTGTAATCAAAAGGATCAAAGGGTGTAGAAAGGTTTAAAAGGATGAGGATTGAGAAAAGGCCATTAGATTTTTCAGTTAAGAGATCATTAGTGATTTGGAGAAAGAAGTCCTGGTTGAACAATGAGGACTGTAGTCAGACTACAAAGGAAGTAGAAGATAGCCTTCTCTAGGAATTTAGCTACAAAAGTGAGAAAATATATAGAAATATATCTAGTGGATAGGGATGGATCAAGTGAGGTTTTTTTTGAAGGTGGGAGATACATGAGCATGTTTGTAGGCAGTAGGAAAGCAGTCAGTAGATAAGGAGAGAATGAAGATTAGGGAGAGGGTAGAGATAATAAAAGAGGCAATCTACTTAAGACAATGGGATGGAATGTAGTCACTTATCCATGGGGTGTGTCTTGGACAAGAAGAAGAGCCAATCAATTACTCCAGAAGCATGCATTGTGTTTAATATGTGCCTCTGTGTTATAAGAGGACCAGCGTCCCTAACTTAGATAATACAAAATACTAAAGAGGCCAGAGCAGGACAATTTTTTTCTGTCACATTAACTTTGTAACATCATCCATGGAAGGATTGGGGTACTAAGTTTTGCTTAGACATGGCAGCTCCCCCATGGACGTGATCTTTGAAGGTCTGACATAGAAAATGACAAGTCTAATCCTTTTCTATATCCTTTATTTTCTGGTCTTTCCCAGCACCTGTGGGGATAATTATGTAATTAAGAAATACATATTTGGGAGGAGGCTAAGACCAGATATGGATTGATGAATGGACAGTGTAGGAGGGACCAGAAGGGAAAATGAAATAGAGAAGTTGAATAGAAAGTGGTTTAAGTAGAACAAAGAAGATAGAAGTGTAAGGGAGCTCAAAGAACATTTAAAAAGCAGGTAGCTAAGATTGATAATAAGAGAAACTGTCCTTAGAATTCCCAGAAGTGGTAAGGAACAGAAAGTCCCTAGAGATTAAGATGAAAAAAAAGTTGACAGCAGTAGGTAGAGAGATGTGGGGGAACTGGAAGTGAATGCTTTCATTTTTTTTTACAAAGATTGAAATTTAAGTCATTGTGCATATAGTGAGAACACAAAATTGTTCCTAGAAACACTTGAGTTATAAAAACAAAAGGAAATCTACTGTCAAAGAGCTTAATTTTCAACTAAAAAGAACTGTGTGATTACCAATAAATGATGACTTTCCAACCCTCCCCCCACCAAAAAAATGAAGAATGACTCAAAATGAGGAAAGTATCATTAAAAAAAATCACATCTATCTTGCCAAATGTATAACAGAGATTTCAGGGTTTCACTCATAAGTAGTGATAGTTTCCTCTAATTACACTTCAAATTTGATTTTCCATCTGCTATGATTATACATATTTCACCTTATGCACCTCAGAGGTGAATTTTCAAACTTCACCTGCATGTAAAAAAAATCTTCATTTTTAAAATGTCTTTTATCTTTTCCAGTCATATCATTTCTGATTCAATTAGTTCTATGATGACTCTTGGGTTTTCTTCAAATTTACTGCAAGGAATCTCTCTATCTCTTTGTCTCTATCTTCCTCTTTCTGTCTGATCTGATGCAAGGATTTACTGTCTCAGTTCATTCAGTGAAACACAGTGATCCAAATTTCCCAGAAAAAGGACATTTGCTTGCTTTAAAATATAGTAATATGATCCCACATTATCTTACAGGTGGTTTTTTTAAAGATCTGTCTGGATCTGATAAGTCATTTCTAATTAGGATAAATTAGTCCCATCCTCAGAGAAAGGATAACCATGCCATATGTCTTAACGTTTCAGAGAGATCAGTAAGCCCCTGGGAAATAAGAACATGAAATTACAATGACATATTTAATTTAGAGGAAACAGGAGAGTCCTTCTCAGAAGCAGGTCATTTTCTAATAAGCAGCTGATTATTCTCTATTCTACTGGAGCTTCAGGCAAAGCCTGGAGAAGAGTATTGGCAGGTAATGGAGTACGGTGGTTCACACTAATTATACATTTTTTAATCATAGGAAAAGATCCTAATCAACCCGATAGAAAGGACAAGAATCTAATGACTTTTCACCCACATTCTTGGTAAACCTCAATTTTTGGGAATTTAAGGATAGTGAATTTTTTTAGGGCAGCTAATTATAGAGATGAAAGTAGTCTTAGAGTTCATTTGATCCATTTCTCTCTATCTCTCTCTCTGTCTCTCTGTTTCTCTCTCTCTCTCTTTCTCTTTCTCCTCTTCCTCCTTTTCCTTCTCCTCTTCACAGGAGAGAAAAGGTAGTATTTGAGAGATATTACAAAGGTGAAGTTGAAAAGCTTTGCCAGCAAATTAGATATGAGAGATAGTGAGGAATCAGGAATGACACTTAGGTGTGAATCTGAGACAATAGGAGGATGGATATGTTTCCTACAATAAGGAAACTAGAAGGGGGAGAAGGAGAATGGGGGAAAGATAATGAGTTTGATTTTGGACATGTTGAAAATAAGATGTCTACTAGGTATCCAGTCTGAGATGTCTGAAAGGTAGTCATAGATGTGAGAGTGAAAGTCATCAGAAAGGTTGGGGCAGGATAGGTGGATCTGAGAATCATCAGCAAAGATATGGTAATTAAATCCATGGAAACTGATGAGATCACAAAGTGAAACAGTATAGAGGAAGAAGAAAAAAACAAAGGCCCAGGATAGAACCCTATGGTACATTCCTTGTTAGAGGCATACTCTAAAAGAGAATCAGTCAAAGATACTGAGGAGTGGTCACATAGGTGGGAGGAGAACAAGGGGAGAGAGTGTTGTCTGAAAAATCTAGAGAGAAGAGAACAGCAAGGAAAAGAGGTTGATCAGTAGCGTCAAAGGGTGCAGTGAGGACAAGGGCAAATAAAATGGAGAATTATCATTGAATTTGGCAATTAAAAGATCGTTGGCAACTTTGGAGAGAGGTGTTTTGGTGGAATGGTGAGGTTAGAAGCCAAATTATAATTGCAGGCACCAACTGTAGAATGCCTTTTTGAGGAATTTATGCACAAAGGGCAAAAAACATGAGGATGATCATGGGGGTGAAGGATCAAGTGGGAGTTTCTTTTAGGGTGGAGACAGACATAAACATGGCAGTAAGGAAGGATACGGTACACAAGGAGAGATTGAAAATATTATAATAAAGTGGGGATGACAGAAAAATCTTTTGGAGGAGATGGGATGGAATGGGATCACTTGATCAGGTAGAGGGGTTAGCCTTCATTAGAAATGTCTGCCTCATTATGTGATTTAGGGGTGGAGTAAAAGATAGTGGTAGAAGGCATAAAAATTCTACTCTATAAAATCAAATAAAAGTCAAAGTTCTCAGTTTGGAGTGTAGGGACAGGGGGGAGACATGGGAGGGTTTTTTTTTGGTGGTGTTGTTTTGGAGGGGGGAAGGCAGGGCAATTGGGGTTAAGTGACTTGCCTAAGGTCACAAAGCTAGTAAGTGTGTCTGAGGCTGGATTTGAACTTAGGTCTTCCTGACTCCAGGGCCATAGCTCTATTCATTGTGCCACCTAGCTGCCCTGAGACATGGAAAGTTTGAGGCAGAATGAAAAGGCGTGGAAGAACAGCTGTGGAGAATTGGATGGTGAGCTGATGAGGAAGGTATATTAAGATTGCCTAGCAAAAGTGAGGTCTTAGAAAGTTTGATCATCTTTATCACCAAAGTAAGATTCCATAGTCTGAGTTTTTCTGCTGTTTACTCATTTTCTCAGCCAATTATTTGACTTTTTAGCTCTTCATTAAAGTAGGACTCCACTTCCTGCATGGAGGGTGCTCTGTCCCAAGTTTCAGAGGTTTTATGCAGCTGTTTTCAGAGAAACTTATAGGGACCTGTAAATCTTCACTTCTTTCAAGGTGGTGTGATCAAAGGAGAGGTGTTACTCCTCTCCTGCCTGTGCTCTGGTCTACAAATGACCATATGCACTCTTTTCTGCCTTGAAACTTTGAGGAGGACTCCCTCTCCATCACTGCCACACCAGCACTTGTCCCAGGACTGCCACCCAGGTCTTCTAAGTTGTCTTTGGTATTTGTGGGTTAAGAAGTCTGGAAAGAGTCACAGCTGCCAGTGATTCAGTTCCCTGAGGCCTGCTCCAGTTTGCTGGTACCCCTGTCTGTGCCGGAGTATTTTGTACTAGATTGTGCTTTTCTCTCAGACTGGTGCAACAGATCTTTCCTGTCAAGCTTCCAGGTTGCCTTGAACTAAAAATTCCTTTCACTCTGCCATTTTGTGAGTTCTGCTGTTCTAGAATTTGTTTAGAGGCATTTGGAAGGGTTTGGGGGAGATCTCAAGCAAGTCCCTGCTTTTACTCCACCCCTCTGAAAGTTTTAATAAACTAAAAGATTAACTTAAAAATGTGCATGCAAATTTTATTATTCTTATTCATTTTTTTGGCTTTCCAAAGGGTGTGGTTGTTAAGTTGGTCTATAAACATTGCTTGAACTTAACAGGAGAACAGCAGAAGTCTCAGGAAATGAAAGCCCTCACTAGATGAGAGGCCTGATGATTATCAGCTAATACCAATAACTAGCATTTCTATAGTGCTTTAAGATTGGCTACGTGAGGAGTGGAGGGGCGTGGAGCCAAGTAGAGGGGGCAGAGCCAAGATGGTGGCGTAGAAGCAGCAAGGTCCTGCAGCTCCCACACCACCACCCTAAACACCCACAAAATATGAGCCCAGACAAAGTCTAGGTAAGTCAAGGACTCTCAGACTCACAAAAATACAAAAAACACATCTCTTGCTGAAGGCAGCTCGGCAGCAGGGGCTCATCGCAGCCAGTAGCAGAGGCTGGCCCAGTCTGAAGCCAAGACTGCGGTCAGGCCTGGGGTGGTAGGAACGAGCCAGGCTGAGCTGAGCTGAGCCATGCCGTAGCCAGTCTTAAGAGGAGAGGATCTACAGCCTCTAGCACCTCCACATCTGCCAAGGTGTGAGGAACCAGAAGGAACTTTTCTTAGTATGAAGATAGGTGAAAATGGATATGTAGGTATACTTACACATATGTCTGTATAGGAGGCTTCTGAGCATGGGTGTATATGTGTATATAGAGGGTATAGGATGAGTTGAATACAAAGGGATGATACTTTAAAAGGAGAAATTCTGAGGTGGGAGAGGACTAGAATGAGAGGAGACAGGGAGAGACAAAATGGGGTTAATCATCCCATAGAGAAGAGGCAAGGGATAACTATTACAACTTTACTTTCAATTACTCTCATTGAATTTGGCTTAGGGAAGAAATGGCATAAACTTTTAACTGGGCATAATGCCACACAGGAGAGTAGGGGGCATGGGGATGAGAGGGGGGAATGACTGAGGGGAGGGATGCTGGAAGCACACACTTCAGTAAAGGGACAGAGACAGGGCAGAGAGCAGAACAAGGGGGTGGGGAGGGATAGGAAGGAGAGACAGATGATCA
>JAQQSW010003060.1:0-14784 GCA_028646575.1 Pseudocheirus occidentalis
TCTTCCCCTTCTCTCTGTGGGCAAGCTTGCTCTTGTGCTTTAGAGTGCACTTCTTGAGAAGAGGAACTCAGCTAGATCTACAGGTTACCAGATTGGGACCTTTAGTTCTGGATAGAGGTAAAATAGAGGGCTGCAGGCAAGGTGGGGCTGTGGAAGTAAACATTTGTCTTTTTTGAGGCTTTCTGGGTCAATAACCCATCAGAAGTAAAGGAGGCAGGTGTTTGTGGATGTGTAACACCAGATGGCCTTCTTCTTGCAAAGGGCCTTAGAATGAGTTCCACTGCCATTTGATTTTTGGGTAAAATTGATTTTCTGATAATTTTGCATTTGAGAACTCAGGGTCCTGGAGACTGACCCCAGACTGAATTTATTCTCCAATCCCATTTATTATAACAGTGGAAAGAGGCAGCAGATCTAGATTTTAAAAATGTTTTTAAGCTAGAATCTTGGACGCTGGCAGATAAATCCTTGTCAGTGGTACCTGCTTTTGCAGAACTAACCTGGGGAGGAAGAAGGCAGAACCAGGAGCAGTGAGCAGAGTTGTGGTGAGGCCTGTTTACTCTGCCTGTGAGAAACAAATGAAAAGCATTGTGGTGATGGCAGATCCTTAGTCTAATCCATCTTCTACATCTTTTTAGGGAGAAGTTTCGTCGTATAAAGCCTTCTTAAATGTGAAGAAATGCTCTCTCATCCTTCTCCCTGTTGGCCAGGGGTCACTACCCTAATCCAGATCAGCTTTTTCCATGATTTTAAAAGAGAGAAAGTTGGGGTTTTCTTGTAGAGACATAGCCTCCCATTTCCTAGTTTTTCTTGCCTGGAAAGGCCTGCCAGGTTCTTCCCCATAGCTTTACAGCTCAGGATGCTTGTTGTCATAGAGCTGGCATGCGCTGCTCATGAGCACCTGAGTTTTTACATTCAACTGTCATTTAACCAAGTGGAGGGTTTAATCATTTGGTTCATCAGACCAAGGAGGAAAAAGTGGCCCAGGGCGTCTGTGGGACATTAATGAGCAGCTGATGGGAAACCATACAGCTATGCTTGGCTGTAGGATAGGTGTCCAGGGAACTTTACTGCCCACCAAAGAAAGATGATGTCAGAAGGACTCCCCTGCTTTCGTTCATTCAGTAATCATTTATTAAGTACTTGGAATGTGTCCAACTCTGTGCTAGCCTCTGGAACCATGGTACAGTGGGAGAGATGACTGGCCCTGGAGTCAGGGCCTGGGTTCAGCTCCCATCTCTGCTGTTTACCTGCTTGTGGGACCCTGGAGAAATCACTCAACCTCCCATGGGTCTCAGTTTCTTATTCTGTGAAATGGTAAGAGTGCTCTGAATGGCTTCTGAGGTCCTAGATCTTCCTAGATCCTATGAGCCTGTGAAGTAATCACTTCCTTCAAGAAGCTTACATTTTACTGGAGGAAATAACATATACACATGGAGCTGTGAAAAATATTTACACAGTTTATGCAGAATGGAGGGGAATGAGGTGGGGAGGGCACTGACAGTTGGAGGGTATGGGAAAGACCCTTCAGGGAAAGTGGCAGACTTCATACCCTCAGTGACCTGAGTTTGTGGTTCACTAACATCTCCAGGAAGCTTTCTCTGGGAGGGGTCACCTGGCAGTGCCTCCCCCATCTCCTGCTTGGTCACTTGGCTTCTTGTCTGCCCTCAGGGACGGGACGGGACTTTATCCCAGTTTAATTTCTTCTTAGTAGATTTCCCTTGTTCTAACTCTTTTGAGGTCTCATGTGTGTTATCCAGCATCTTAGCTGTTGCTTCAGGCTTTGGAGCACCTGAAATTCTGTTCCATGTGTCATTTGTAGTGTTAACTCAACTCCTCTCCCTATATGTGTGAAAGCATTTCATTAAGGCATATGGATCTTTCTGTGAGGTTCTATAGCTTGAAAGAATTAGCCTTGGAATTGCCAGATATGTGCAGAACTTTTAAATGAGTTTGTGTAGTATCTAAAGTGGGGCAGCTAGGTGGCATAGAACACTGGGTCTGGAGTCAGGAAGATCTGAGTTCAGATCCTGTCTCAGATACTTACTAGCTGTATGACTGTGGGCAAGTCATTTTACCTTGTTTGCCTCAATTTCCCCATCTGTAAAATGAGCTGGAAAAGGAAATATCAAACCGCTGTGGTATTTTTGCCAAGAAAACCCCAAAGAGGGCCATGAAGTGATAGGCATGATTGAAACAATTCAAGAACGGTGTCTAAAGTTCTGACCCAGGAATGACTGATTTCATTTCTTTCACTTCCTAAAGAGAACTGTGTAAGGGAAAACAAGTCTGCTGATGGCAGAATCAGGATTTGTTATGGGGTCTGCATGTGCTAAAAAAGCTTTACATTGCAGTAATTATTCGGAGGAGAGACATGTGGAATCCCGCTTCCTGGTTGGGAAGCACCTTCAAACTTTAGCACTGCTTGTATCTTTAGGTTCAGATGCCCTGAGGTACCAGACGGGGTGGAACTTAGGGGAGTGGCAGGAACTCCTGGGATCTCACAGTCCCCCAGCTCTGCCATCTATTAATTGTGCCACTTGTGGGAAATCACTAACCCTCTCTGAGCTTTCACTTTGCTCTTTAAAATGCGGAGGTTGGCCTCCATGACCTGTGAGGTCCGTCCCTTCCCTGTGTGATCTGATGAGCCTGCATGGCCAGGAGTTAGAGCTAAGGTTAACCTTTCAGCTTCCTCCAAGGTCCCAGAGCTGTTGGAGTGGGTCTGAAATTGCTGGGTGGGTCTGAGGCAGTGACAGAGGAAGGCGCCATGTATGGTCAGCTCCTGCGGAAGTCCCATTTTTGAAGAAAGCAGAACAAGGTCTGTAGCTGTGATGACCACTCCTTTCAGCCTGGTTTTTGGACAGCCTGGATACCCAGAAGGGAAGGCATGATGATAGTCCCTTCTAGAGCAGACACTTTGTTTCAGTCTCTTCCTGGCAGGGATGGCAAATTCTACCATTGAGAGTCCTCCAGGCAAAGTGAAGCAAGCATTTTGGGGCACCTTTGGTGTGTGGGTTCTTCCCTGCACCTGCTCTGAAGACTAATGGCAGAGAAAACATCTAAACCCAGCACTGAATGTTTCAGTCAGATGTAAGTTTTACTGAGAGCTGGGTCAGTGGGCATTCTTGGCTGCATGGTCTTAGTCCCTCACACATAGTAGATACGGGACAAATGCTTGTTGAGTTGAACTGGGCGGAACAGGGAAGGGGAAGGAAACAAGCATTTATTAAGTATCATCTGTGTGCCAGGCCCTGTGTTAAGAATTTGAGAGCTATTACAGATACTGTAACCCTGGGAAGTAGCTGCTTTCACCATCACTTATAGTATTGTGGAAGCTGAGACAAAGAAGTTAAGGGACTTGTCCAAAACCACATGGCTACTAAGTGTTTGAGAAAAGATTTAAACTTGATGTCGTCTTGACTCAGACCTGCATCCAGAGAAATTTAAGGGAAGCTCTCTTTCAGGTGGGAAAGAGAGTTCAGGGAGAACTTCCCTGGAGGAGGTGGATCTTAAGGGGGGAGGGATTTCTTCACATGGGCATGGTGAGGGGCGGGGGTAATCATTTCAGCTGTAGGGATTAGATTGTATGAAAAGGTGGGAAAAGGTGACATAATAAAATAATGACAGCTGGGCATGAAGATAGTTTTGGCCATTACAGAGAGTGAGTAGTGCAAGCTAAGGGTCGATTGAAGCTGGATTGTGGAGAGGATTGAGAATTTATATTTTATTGGGTCAGTAATGAGTTTCGTAATGTGTGCTGCAAACACACAGAGGATGGGGTCTTTTTTTCGTCTCTGTAGCCTCAGCACCCAGCAAACATGAGTTGCTGAATACATAGTTGTGAATTAAGTAGAGTACAGGGTACATGACCAGGTGGCAGGTGGATTAAAAAAAATACCCCATTTATCTGGCTGTTAGACTCAGGGGGTGCCTCAGCCTTGGAGAACAGAAGCCCACCAGATGAGACTGTAATTGGAAAATGTTTAACAAAATAAATAAAAATGTAGTACAACCCAGTGTTAATTTGATGTTTTCTAAGTCATTATGGGCCTTGGAGTCCATTTCCATTTGCATTTGACATTACTGTTGTAGAAGATAGCCATAAACCTGCAAATAATCCACAAAAGACCTCTGAGCCCCTCTGCCACCCCCCCGAATAGCTACATCATTAAACTAGCAGGAAAGCCAGACAGTTGTCTATTAGAAGATGCTCTGAGAACCTTTTCCCTCATTTAAAAAAAAATCCATTTATTATGAAACTACAAGTTTACATAAGAATTCTATAAAATATTAAATCGACCACTTTTAATGTATTTTTAACCATGAAAATTTAGCACAATGTTAACTTATCAGTAGCTTCTCAAAATTAAGCATCGGTACGGACCACACCATGCTTAAAAAGTAAACTGTATTATCTGCTTTGAGAGCACAGAGCAGTGGTGGGGGCAGCTGGCATAGAGTCAGGCAGAACCAGGGGTATGAGATGGGACAGCCATGCCTGCTACCCGAAAGGAGACAGAAAAAGGTAAAAACAGGCACATAACTAACTCTTCTGTACCACACAGCCTGCTTCCATGCATTCATGAAGTCATCAAGAAAAATGCTGATCGATGTTTGGTTTCTTCTAGTTAATACTAGAAGGGACTGGAAATTAAAAATATCTCAGAATTATATCAATTAGCAGTGCAGTTTTTTCAAAAGGCCATTAAATCAAGGAAAATGGAGATATTAAGATGAAAATAAATGTAGGCTTACTAATCAGTTGTAAGATGCAAGGAAGTACATACACCCCTTTCTGTTCTCCCTTTGCCTCTTAATTAGCTTGATTATCATCTGGGAGTGAGGGAGGTCCTTTGTTAGCCCTTGTTTCTTAGCCCTTAGAGCAGCTTGCTTCCAACAACTTCACTTGAGATTTTTTAAAGCATGCCCTGTAATGCACTATGCCTTTTCATAATGAAAGAAGTTCCTTTTCTCTCCCTCCCTACTAAATTAAGCCTAGCCTAGAGGATTCAGTGTTAGTGAGCCAGGATGAAGTTGTAGCAGAGGGACCCCAGAGGTTAAAGGAACCGTGCCTTTGCCACCATCTCTCAGGCCACTTAATGCGATTTTGAGTCTTCCCATGAGCCCAGCGAGTCATTCAAAGGGAATGTCTGAGTTTGGACTTGCTGAGACATCTCTCTCCATGCATGGTTATAATCATGGTTGCTCTCTGCTGGGATAGAGCTGGAGCACAATCAGTCATTGGGAGAAACACTTCAAACAGTGATTATTAATCCAGAATGTGCAGTTTTCCCCATATGACCTCTAGATGATCAGCCTGGGTTGGTTAGGGGTTTGCCTGAGAGTTCCTCAATGCATAGCCCTGGAGCACAGTTTGTTCCTGAACACGTGGCAGAAAACAGATTGAACTTTTCAAAGGGTGATGGTGGCTGGTCTGCAAATGGAAGTCTATAGTAGGATTTCATGAATTAATTGAGATGTGGTTTACTTGAGACAAAGCCAAGAGCGGCAAAAGATTGCCTTTTCCTGTCTATGAAGAAAGCACTGGCTTAGCTTGCAAGCCTTTAAATCAGGAGAAAAATAGGGTCTTGTTTGACTTTGCTGGAAGGGAACTTTTTTTTTTTAATCCCTTGAGCACATTAATTGTTTGTATGTAGATAGATGACAGATTAGTTCTATCTCTTAATATAGGCCAAGCTGGACTCCTTTTATGAGTAGTTGGAGTTAATGTTGGAGCTTTGGAGAAAATACCACTCTTGCCTCTGCCAAACTAAGCAGAGAAAAGGGCTTGTCTATTCCTAGGTCAGGAGAGCTTGGGAGGATGGTCTAATGTCTCCATATGCCCATGGATCTGTGAACTCATCAAAGGGCGCTGATCCTTCTGCCCCTCCCTTCAGCCCAGCCATATAGCTCTCATCTGTGGTCCTTGTAGGCTCCTCAACAGGAGACCCAGCCTCCCCTCATAAACTGAGGCCTTCTTCCTTGAGCAGCTCATTGTTCCAGCCACATCTTTCTCTGGAAGATGGAGAATAGCTGGCCTTTCTGTGGGGCTTACTTGAGAATGAACCGGGCCACAGCCTTGTGAGTTAGTCCTGCTGCTAGCCTCTTCCTTCTGAGATATCTTTGTGTCTGATGTGGACTTTCTGTAGTCCTTCACAGAACAAATCCCCTTAACAAAATGATCTGTTTTGTAAAATTTAGACTTGGTCAAAAGGTTGCACCGAAGGACCTTCTGGTCACATGTAACCTTGAGAACTCTGGCTCATCATAAGTATTTAATAAATGTTTGTTTACTTAATTTGATATATTTGGATAGACTAGTGAATCTCAGAGGAGATGACAGCAGAGTAAGAATCAGAAAGGTGCCATAGACAGCAAGGAGTGTTCTGGCTCTCTAACCACTGGGTCAGGGGATATAGGATAGAGCAGGCTTTTGCAACAGAGAACTGCAAGTGTTGGGAAGTTTCCCAAATCCAGCATCTTATTCATCTCTTCAATTCTGAGTTCTGTTTATATGTCTACACTGCCTATCCAAGGTATGTGTCCAGGATAGTCAGGGTGTATGGGTGTTCAGGGAGGACTAGCACTTCTGGTATGAGGGCTTGCTGAGCCCTTTTCAGGCGTCTTATCCCCCTTTGGTGGTTAGTTGGCACTCTAAGGTCACCTGGGGCTCCAAGAAGCTGTAGTGACCGTAGCAGACACACCCCACTAAACGGCCTTTACAGATGTGCTAAACCAGGTTAAGAGTAACCTATAGACTTCAGACGCATCTTTATTTTTCAAGATTTTCAGAAGACATTCTCAGGCAGGTTGCTTTCATTCAATTTGGGTGGAAAAAATTAATTGACCATAGCTTAAAGACTTTGAATCAATTTGGTTTGAAGTATTTAGGCTTACTTTAGTTTTCTATGGACAAGAGAAGGCCTAGCATGGTTGGAGAGCTCTTGTGATCTGGAAGGACTTCAGGGAGCGTGCAGGTATTGTCAGACTTTATGTTCTGTTGAGCTGAGAGCTATGCTTTAGTCCTACCCAGCGTCAGGAAGAATGAATCCATCTACTTGACTAATTCATGTTGGCAGCACCAGGGAATTCCTAGTTACTGGAATTCAAGAAAGCTAGCCATAGGTTATCAGGGATGTTAGTGTGAGCTGTCCCTGGGCTACCATAATCCCTGATACTTGGGCCCCAGACTGGATTGGAAGGATTTTCTGTAGCATAGTGTACATGGTGCCCCTGGTTCTGCAGATGAATGGCCAGCGAGTGGGGGGGGGGGGAAAGGGGGGTGTCTTTTAAATAGAAACAGTAATTAGTTGAACTTGTCTGGAAACTTACTGGATTGTAAACCCTGAGGGCAAGGCCTGCCTTATATCTCTTCACTTCTGGCATAATACTTTGCTTGTAGCAGGTGCTTAATTAATATTTTACTTGAATGAATACATTACATTTATATAGTTGTTTACAAAGTAGTTTTTGCATACTCTGTCTGATCTGCATCTCCTAACAGTGCTGTGTGTTAGGCAGGGCAGCTCTCTTCATTTTGCAGCCCAGGGAAACTGACCTTGGAGTAGTTACATGGTGTGCCCAAAGTTAAATAACCAGCATATGGTGGCATCACAATTGCAGTGCTCTGTAGATGGTGACAGCTCACATATGTCACATGTATGACATGGGGGCAAAGCGATTCACACCTGTCAGGCCCAGTTTCTTCATCTGTACTATGGGAGCAGTGGAAGATGGTGTCATGATAGGTGTTCCCTTAGGGCAGTGGTTCCCAAACTTATTTGACCTACCACTCCCTTTCCAGAAAAAAATATTACTCAGCACCCCCTGGAAATTAATTTTTTAAAAAAAATTTTAATGGCAATTAAATAGAAAGATATATGTATTAATGTTTCTACCTTTTTTGTAAAATGTAACAAAGAAAGGTGTAAATTAGAAAGATTGAAGTTTGAAATTATGAAACTATTTATTGAACTCAGGTTATTCACAGTCCCCCAAATGCGCCTGTGACCATCACAGCCCCCCTGAATTGCTGCAGCACTCACCAGGGGGCTGTAGCACCCACTTTGGGAATCACTGCCTTAGGGCCTTTTTAGCAGTCATGGTCTGTGATCCCATGAAATCCTGACTGCTCAGACCCAGCTTGTGCTGTACCTGTGAAAGCTCTTACAGAATGAGGAGTCTGCTTTTAGGATGCCACATTCAGGTAAAGAGGTTTGGAATGAAGAGAGTAGCATAATGGGAATCATCCTGGGTCAAGCATCACCCAGATTTGAATATCGGCTTTGCCTCTTATGCTATGGATGTGTGAGCGTACCCTGGTAATATGCTGACCCCTCTGCCCTCTATGCATCTATCCGTGAATCTGGGTACCCCCTGTAATTTGGACCTTTTTTATCTTGATGTTATCTAATTCACAGCTGTATTAACCCACTTCTACTCACTGTGAGTATATAGGTGCTAAACAGATGGGCTTTTATGAGCATCTTGGGTCCTTGAAAGAACTGTATGGTTTCTCAGCTGTAATTCCTCTGGTCATTCTGTTCCGGGCTTGTCAGCTTGTCTGTTTGCGACACCCTTCCAGGGTATTTGTACTAAATTGGTGAATTAACCTTTCTAAGTGCTGTCTTCATCCACTTTGTTTTCCACACTAGAAAAACATGGCTGAATAGTTGAGAAAAACAAATCAACTCCTTGACTGTGTCTGAAAAGGGGTATCTCAAAAAACAGGGTAATTTTATTGCTGCCATCTTGAGCTTAATATTCACTTTAAGAAACTATATAGCAGAAGTTTGGACTTTCATAGATAACCTTTTTTGTTTTTTGCATATTGAGATGTTCGTGTTTGTTGATAGTTGTTAAGTTCATAATAGGAAAAAAATCCAAGGCTCATTCCTTGAGTATGTTGTATTGCTGAGGTGCTATGGTGTTTTGGGAGTCAGGTGTTATTATCATGGTTGCTATTATTGTTTGCTCTTATATTGATTTCTTCTGTCTTTCCTTTTTCAGAGTGACCAACAGTTGGATTGTGCCTTGGACTTAATGAGGCGTCTGCCTCCTCAGCAAATCGAGAAGAACCTCAGTGACTTGATTGACTTGGTAAGTGCCTGCCTTCAGAACCGTGTCATGTGCCTTGGTAGGTGTCCTTTTACTCCAGAAGTCATCCTGCTGTTGGCAAGCTGTGACATCCCTCTGATAAGGGAAATATGCCTGAGAAGATGACCAGGCCTGTCAGGAGGTGAGAACAGAGGTCAGAGGAGGTTTTTGACAAGAGCCAGCCTCTGCTGGAGCCCATCTGCAGCCTGGAGGCCTGGGGGGATCTAGCAGTCAGCCTTAGACTCCCAACTCAGCTGTAGTGGCTGGGCCTGAAGTATCACAAAGATGGCCCTCTGGGGCCTCCTGTCTTGGGGAAGCATGATGCTTGGATTGACTGTTAGGGAGCATCTGGTGTGTCCAAAACAAACTCTTGCCCTCATGTGGCTTGCCATCCTCCAGGCAAGAAAACTCCCCCCTATTACTCACACAGATGAAATGCCAAATAAAACAAGGCAGTGAAGTAAGGCAGGCAATCATTTTAACATTTATTAAGCATCTGGGATAGGGGCGGGGAATCTGTGGTCTTGGAGTCCCCAAGTGTGGCCTTTTGACTGAATCCAAATCCCCTTAATAAAAGGATTGGTTCTGTGAAGCTGAGACTCAGTCAAGAGTGCACCCAAGGACCTTGAAGTCCACAGGTTCCCCACCCCAACTAGGATGTGTCAGGTCCTTTGCTAAGTGCTAGGAATACAAAGAGAGGCAGAAAATGGCCCTGCCCCCAAGGTGCTATCTGTCTAATGGGTTCACACCATGCAAAGTATACACAGGCGAGCTGTACATAGAATCATTTGGACATAATCAGCAGTTTGGAGATAATCAGCTGGACAATGCCCAGCATCAGCAGGTGAAGTGTCTGGTTTGAGGAATGGCCTCTGTGAGGAAATGTGCTTGGGGCTTTCTTGGCCTCACCTGGGAATTGAGGTCCAAGAATCTTAGCTACTCCCTACTTCATAGGAATGCTATGAAGGTGAATGAAGTATGGGAAACTCTTCTTTGTCCAGAATGGCTGGGGAACAGGGCACTCTTTTTAATCAAATGCTCTTGTCAACTGAAGGTCTCTTCTCCCCCGCCTCGACCTTAAACCTGGGCTGTAAGTTCCTGAAGAATGTGAGATGTCTTGGACTGTGCTGGGCACATTTTTTAACCTCAATTTAGAAGGAATTCCAGGATCTTGTCAATTAAACACACAATGTCATTGTATTGGAGGGAGGAGGGAAAGTGGAAAAAATGAAGAGACCATTGGTGAGGACCTAGTGAAGACATACTTGAGCTCCAGCTCTGCCCTCAGCTCTCTTGGTAACCCTGGACAGAGCATTTCATTCACCTCTGTGGGACTCACTTTATTTACAGGATGGAGAAGGTGTACTAGCTTTGTCCTTTCCTCTCCAACAGTCTGTGTTCTGAGGTTCCTCCCAGTCTCCTCTTCTTTGTTCTAAGGTCTCCTTCCCATCTCTGACATTCTTTGTTCCAAGACCCCACTCAGCTCTCAGCTTCAGTAGACCTGGGATTCCAAACAAATTGTGCTCAGTCTATTGACAACCAGTATAGAAAATAATCCATTTCTTTTAGCCTTAATCATCAGTGTCATTGTAACTGAACTCTGGTCACTTGAGCTTGCTATCTGTTTGATGTTGGAGTTAATGGGTGTTTGCTGCATCTGTGAGCAGGATTATTGCAGTTAAATTCATCTGTAGTTTGTTGCTCTTGAATATTCCCCAGCTTAAAAAGTTTCTAACTTTTCCCTGAATTCCAAGAGATGGCTGGAGAACCAGAATAGATGCCTTTGTTTCATGTACCCAGCGATTAATCAGATGTTGTAGCATTAGGTAAGCTATTTTGTGCAGATTGTAAGCATTCCTCCCATGCACACCTGCTCCAGATAATGAAGAGAACATTGTTTTTGTAACAACAACAAAAATGCTAGCATTTTTTAGACTGATAGGAATTTTAAGGACTTGCCAACATTCTCCAGAAAGGAAATGTCATTCCTTAGATCTCTTTGCCAGGGCACTGCAGGGGAGTTTGTCTGGCCCCACTGCAGATGAGCAGTGAAGAAAAGCCTGAATTCAGCCAGGCCCGGGCAGCCCCTTTCCCTGACCAGACCTGGCTTTGGTCTTTTCCATAGTCTTAGGTCGTTGGGCAACTTTAAGGTTCACAGAGCATTTTTCCATCTGTTTCCATTCATCTCCAGTGGAGCCCTATGAACTAGATTCTACTGGCATCATTTTCCCCATCCCCAGTGGAGGAGATTGAGGCAGGTTCTGAAGTGACTTGAGTATGTTAGAAAGTCAGCTGGCCGCCTTCAAGGCCCTGCCTGCTCTGTCCTGCTGGGGTAGCCCAGCAAGATGGAAGGAGTAGGAGCATGCTTGGGCCCAGATGTCTCTGAGCAAGGCACTTCCTTTTGTGTCTCAATTTCCTCAGTTGTTAGATGGGGCTAGTAATTTTTTTTTTTAAAGGAAACCTGGATGCTTTTACTCTTTTGACAGAAGAGAACAAACAGGGCACACAGGCCAGGACCTCTGTCCCCTTAGCATATAGATGGTGCCTGAGAAACATGCCCTTGATGATTTGACCTGTGGCCAGTGGAGGGGCCTGTGTCCTGAAATTTGGACCTCCTGAGCTGGTGTACACACAAGGTTGTGTGGCTCCTGTACTTCTAAAGTACTTTGCAAGCCAACAGGGCTGAGTAAACAGGTACTTGTGATCCATCTGTCAGTGCCTTAGTGGTGGGCTCTGTCAGTGCTACCGTGGGCTCAACAGTGAACATAGAACTTCTTAGTCCAGGAGTCCTGTGAGTAGAGGCTTGTCAGAGAAGGTCAAAGCCAGAAAAGCCAGAGGAACCCCTTCAGTTCTCTAACATCTTTGACCTCCTCTGGCGTCTCTCTGCATCCTGGCAGGATGAGGTAGGTCTTGGCAGAGGTTATATTGGAGCCCTCAACTGAAGCATTCACATCTTAAAGTTGGCATTCCTCCAGTCCATCAGTCCTTTGCCTTTTAAAAGCAAACCAAAAATAGCCTTAAATCTGCTTATCTGTTCAGAAAACCTTCCTGTGTGTACAGGTTGGCAATTTCCATGGCTTCCCCAATGGCCCTGAGGCCTGGCCTATCATCCCCTGGGCATCCTGGTTTTTCTGCAGCTAGGAGCCAGAATCAAAGCAGTCTGATCCTCCTATTTCATCCTTTGTGGGAAGAGTCCTTTGGAGGAAGAGGTCATGATCATATGTCTGAAGTGGAGGAAATGTCCTGACACTTTGACCAGGCAGCTGATAATTTGATCTGTAATGGTCTCAGCATATTCCTCCTTTAGTAGCAGGAGGTTCCCTCCAGAAATAGAAAGGGCAGGTCTAAGCACAGCTTTGTATGGTCAGCTAGAGTGCAGAACGTGCTCCCAGACACTCAGGAAGGGCTAGGCTCACACAGAAGGTCGCCCTGTCCTTTGTTGGCAGAGCATTTCACTGGAAAGGGTTCATTCCCTCATTCAATGTGTCTGCTCCATTTGGTGTGGTTAATCCCCATTTAGATCACAAAGAAGAGATGGGAGATTCCCGTAGTGGGATTGGAAGCATTAAAATGGGAGGAGGGATCTTGGGGACCTTCTGGTCAGTTCCCAGATGTGGACATTGAAGCCCAGTAGTGTTCAATGACTTGCCCAAGGTCACACAGTTTGGAAAAGGCAGGGCCAGTATTTGAACTCCACATACTATGTTTTCCCATGTTCCCATTTGTCCAATGGCACTGTTATTTGAGAGGCAGCTAAATTTCATGTGAATTGGAAATTGGACTCTTTGGGTTTGAGCCTCAGTTTGGCCTGCCTTTGAGCCTCAGTTTCCTTGATAGCTTTGATAGTAAATCCACAACAACAAAAAGTACTCTTCAAGCCAAGGATTCTGAGCTTCCTCCTCCTAAACCATAAACTCCATGAAGTCTGGTCCTAAGAAGGCCTTGCTCACTCATTCCATGGGTGATCTCTTCAGCTGCCATGTCCAAACAGGGCCTTGTTCTCATCTGGGTGAATAGGACTGAAGTAGTACAAACCCATTTCTCTGACATGTGGGGAATGTTCCTCTCTGGGTTCATCTTCACCCCTGGCCCATTGGGCTCCATGTGAGAGCTGACATCGCACACAGATGTGGTCTCATTTGAACCCTGTGAGGTCAGTGGGGCAGTGAGACTGTCACCGTTGTGCTCATTCTCAGGGCATTAGAGCTCAGAATAAACTTTCAGGATCATCTAGTCCAGGTGTCCTAAACCTTCTCTGTGGCACAGAGCCCTTCTTGGAATCGTGGTTTTAAATGCATAAAATGAAACACAAAGGACACAAATTATCTAGAAATACAATTATTAAAATGTTATAAGAAAAATAATCTCATGGACCCTGGGTTAGGAACCCCGATGGCCTCCGTCATCACTCATTTTACATGTGACTGGAAGTTGAGACACCCAGTAAGATCAGGTGAGAAGTAGGAACAAGTGAGTAGCAGAGTTAAGATTCAGGCACTGAAAGATAAACAGGAGCTGACAATAAGCCAGTTTGGGCCTGACCTCAGGAAAAACTGCTAATCTGTAGTGCTGGGCTCCTTTGCAAAGGAGAGGGGCTCCTGGCAAAGGCTGGCAGGGCCACTTGTTGGCTGGGTTTCAGTAGAGGAGCTTGTCTAGGTGCAGGTTGACTGAGCCAGATGGCTGCCAAGGGTGCCCATAGAACCCAGAAACTGGGATTTTGAGGTCACATTGCCCAGCTCCATTGAAGAAGAGACTTGGAAGAAGTTGGGTGATGTGCCCAGCATTGGCCAGTGGTGACTTCCCTTCCATCCCCCAACTTTGCTGCACTTCGTGTCTCTTGAGTTGCCTGAATCATGGGTGCTCAGGTAGTCAGACTGACTCAGACTCTTGCTGACTGCTCTGAACCATATGTACAGGAGATCCTTTGTTTGAGTTGTCATTTTATAAGGGGAGTTGCACACCAGCCAAAGGCCTCCAGCAGGATTTTAATGAACTCCATTCCTTGGAAAGCTGTGGGGAGGGTTCTGAAGTGAGGACTTAGCTGTGTGATCAGCTGCATCTGAGAAGCAGAGGGAACCCTGTGCATCCAGGATATCGTGTGTGGAGCACTTTGTGTGCTCCCTCCTTCCCCCCCACCCACCAAGGGCTCTCAGACCTGCCCTACTTGCGAAGCACATGCCCCTTCTTTAAGGTGGAGCCCTTAGCTTAAGGAGGACAGCAGAGGGATGGGGGGCTCGAGCTGAGTCAAGATCCAATGACTTAATGTCTTTTTAAAAGAAGGAAATATGGGCCTCTTGGGGTCCCTCTTTTTCTTCACTTGTCCCCCTCTGTACTCATGACTGGAAAGTATAGCCTTCATTTTGTCCTATCAAGGTTCCAGGAAAGGAACGGTTTTCCTTGGATCCATTTGGACCAGTACTACTTCAGATCAAATGAATGGTGGGAGGTAGAAGTGGTTTCTTTTCTATTTGGGGCTCACTCTACCGCAACCTCTCTGAAAGCCTCTGAACTGGAATGTAATGACTGTCATTCTTCCCCTGTATGTCTTTTTTTTTTTTTTAAATGTAAATTTTAATTTATTTCTTGGTTATATCATTCATTTCCACAAGGTTTTGAGTTACAAATTTTCTCCCCTTTTTGTCCCTACCCCCCAGCCCAGAACATTGATCCCACTGTAAGACCCCTCCC
>JAQQSW010003061.1:0-14784 GCA_028646575.1 Pseudocheirus occidentalis
GAAGGAAGGAAGGAAGGAAGGAAGGAAGGAAGGAAGGAAGGAAGGAAGGAATGAAGGAAGACTAATTCAAATGGCAAAAGGGGCCCAAAAAGCCAATGAGGAGAAGAATGCTTTAAAAAGCTGAATTGGCCAGATGGAAAAGCAATTTCAAAAACTCACTGAAGAGAATAATTCCTTCAAAATTAGATTGGAGCAAATGGAAGGTAATGACTTTATGAGAAATTAAGATGCTATAAAACAGATCCAAACAAATGAAAAAATAGAAGGTAATATGAAACATCTCATTGGAAAAACCACTGACTTGGACAATAAATCCAGGAAAAAATTATTGGACTACCTGAAAGCCATGATCAAATAAAGAACCTAGAAATCATCCTTCAAGAAATTCTCAAGGTAAATTGCCCTGATATTCTAGAACCAAAGGGCAAAATAGAAATTGAAAGAATTCACTGATCATCTCTTGAAAAAGATCCCAAAAAGAAAACTCCTAAGAATATTATAGCCAAATTCCAGAGTTCCCAGATCACAGAGAAAATACTGCAAGCAGTCAGGAAGAAACAATTTGAGTACTGTGGAAACACAATATGGATAACACAAGACCTAATGACTTCTACGTTAAGGGATCAAAGGGCTTAGAATATGATATTCCAGAGGTTAAAGAAGCTGGGATTAAAACCAAGAATCACCTACCTAGCAACTGAGTATAATGCTTCAGAGGAAAATGTAAATATTCAATGAAATAAAGAACTTTCAAGCATTCTTCTTGAAAAAACCAGAGCTGAACAAGAAATCTGACTTTCAAATATAAGAAGCAAGAGGAGCATGAGAAGGCAAACAGGAAAAACAAATCACAAGGAATTTATTAAAGTTAAGCTATTTACATTACTACATGGAAAAACAATCATTGTAACTCATAAGACTTTTCTCAGCATGAGGATAGTTGAAGGGAATATGTGTGTGTGTATGTGTGTACATGTATACATAGACAGAGGGCACAGGATGAGGTGAATATGGTAAGAGAGTAATATATTGGGAGAAGGAGAAAGGGAGAGATAGAATAGGGTAAATTGTCTCATATAAAAGAGGCTAGAGAAAACTGTTACAATGGAGGGGACGAGCAGGAAGGTGAAAGGGAATGGGTCAACCTTACTCTCATTGAATTTGGCTTAAGGAGGGAATAACATACACACTCAATTGGATATCTAACCCTACAGAAAAGTAGGGGAGAAGGGGATAAGAGGAAGGATGATAGAAGAGAGGGAAGATTGGGGGAGAGCGTAGTTAGAAGCAAATGCTTTTCAAAAGGAACAGAGTCAAAGGAAAAAATAGAATAAATGGGGGGGATAGGATGGAGGGAAATAAAGTCTTTCACATATAACTACTGTGGAAATGTTTTGCGTAACTACACATGTATAACCTATATAGAATTGTCTTCCCAGTGAAGGTAGATGAGGAGAGAAGATGGGAAAGAATATGGAAATCAAAGTTTTAAAAACAAATTTTAATTTAAAAAAATTGTTTTTACATGCAACTGGGAAATGAGATATACAGGCACTGGGGTATAGAAATCCATCTTGCCCTATTAGAAAGTTAGGAGAGTAGTGGGAGAGGATATGAGATAAAAGACTGAGGAAGGGGTATTCAATAAGCTGACTATCTTGGGGTGGGGGTAGGGGAAAGACAGGGAGAAAATTTGCAATTCAAAATCTTGTGGAAATTAATGTTGAAAACTAAAATTAAATAAACAAATAAAAGTTTTTTTAATTAAAAAAACATAAATGGGAACAATGCGTTAAATAGTTTTAGGAAATTTAGTTTTTAATAGTGTTAGGAAATGTCATTGAAATGTTTTTATCAGGTCCATTTTATGATGTTGGAATCTAGGAAACTGATTCAGAAGACCTTTTCAGCTTTCTACTCTTTTTTTCTCTCTTTCAAAATTATTTACCTCTTCTTTCTTGCCTATTCACTTACCCCTCTTTCTTCCTGATTGGTAATTTATCTATATCTCCTGAACCATTTTATCCAACCAAACATCTTACAGGTATTTAATGTCCCATTACCATCTCAGCATTATAAGCACACTGCAGACAATTTGAGGTCTCTCCAAGATCCAGCAAATTTGAACTATAACAGCAACTTGACTTTCTCTTATCTTTGACCCCATGTAAGAATTGTTTTCAGTTCTAATAATGGAAGTTATTGGAAACCCATACCTTAATAATCAATCAATAAACATCTATTAAGTGTCTACTACATGCCAGTCACTGTGCTAAATGCTAAGGATATGGACAGAGGCAAAAGACAGTCCCTGTCTTCCAGGAACTTACAATCTAATGTATAAGGAAAGTTATTCACACAAGCACAAATATTCTTTAGCCACAGCCTTTTCTTAGTCAAAGAAAAATCTGAAAGTACTCTTCCCTGCCCCCCCACCTCTTTCAGCACCATTAGTACTGAATACCCATTCAGTACCATGACCTAAAGATTCCACCTCTTCAGCCTATATTATGACTCTGTCTTCTCTGTTCTTATAACCATGATTCTAGTAGAGGCCCATGTTGCCACCTATCTAGACTATGGAAATACTTTACAAACACATCTTTCCACCTCCATTGTTTTCCTCTACTTGCCTTATAATAATTGTTCTTCATCCTGCTGCTAGAATATTTTTTCTACATAACTTTAGTTATATAACTCCTTTGATCAAAAACTTCAGTATTTCCTTTCAATCCCTTATTATTATTTCTGCGACTTCTGGCAGACAGTGACCCTTGACTTCTGGTATAGGTAGTCAGTCAATGAACATTTCTTAAGTGTCTACTGTATGTTGGCACTGTGTTAAGCAAGTATTATCTCATTTGATTTTCACAACAAACTAGCAAGAGAAGTGTTATTATTATCCTTATTTGATAGATGAGTAACCTGAGGCAGACAGAGATTAAGTGATTTGCCCAGGATCACATAGAGAGTAAATATCTGAGGCCAAAACTGAATTCAGACCTTCCTGTCTCCAGGTTCAGTACTCTATTCACTGTATCACCTAGCTTCCCTAGACAGTCACTGCTCTCACAGAGCTCTTAGTTTAATAAAGAGACAACATGCAAACAAATATGTATAAACAAGATATATCCAAGATAAATTGGGGATATTTAACCGAAGCATTAAGAGTGATTGGGAAAGGCTTCTTAAGTACTTGAAGAGAACCAGGGAAGTTAGGAAATGGAGATGACAGAAAAGAATGTATCTCTGACATAGGGGCAACCAATGAAATACCCAGAGTCACTAGAGTCAAGAAACAGAGTTTGTAAGAAACAAGAAGGAAGACAGTGTCACTAGACCTAGGGGATGAGGAAATGAGTTCTCCCTCAGAGGCAGGAGGGTCTCAGAAGCTGTTGTCAAAGATAAAACTGTAGGACAGCTGTGACCAGGCCCCACCCATGGAGGGTTTAAGGTAGAGAAGGGTAGGCTATTTGTATGACCAGGACACTGATGGAAGTTGAAAAAATTGCAATGAATTTCCTCAGTGAAACAGTGGACTGAATTCAAAGAGTTGTAACTCATTCAGAAGATAAGCAATTAAAAATACAAGCATAATTCCCATGGGTTAAGTGACCAACTGAGGAGCTGAATCATGATCCCTGACATTATAAGTTAAAAGAACCAAGAACCCTTTGATTCTGGGAAAAAGACTTTATAGAAGATAAATTTCAGTGGTAGCAGTAAAGACACAGCAAAAAGCAGCTTAACAAAGACACCAGAAAATAGTCACACATTAGAGAGAATAGACAAGCAGAAGAGCCCAGTCATTACCAGGCATAGTGAAAACAATTTTCATCTTGATGACTTAGATAAACCAGCAGAAGATGTTGGAAGCTGTGAGGAGAAAACAAGAAATGGCTTTGGAGGCAGAGAGGAACTCCAACATGGATGTAGCCATATGAATACAAGCTGCTTTTCTTACATGTATTACCCTGGCTATCACTGTTCCTTCCTAGAGCCTCTGAACTCTCTAAATGAATTCTCTATGCATGTGTCTTTTCCATGTATTTCCCTGGACCCATGTGTTTTCTGTTCCATCTTTCGAGCTGGTGGTGTGGAAATCTGTGGGAGGGTGGGTAGTGGTCATATTTTTCCTGTAATTAGTTTATTATGCTATTTAATTAATGTATTTTGCTCTGAACTAGCATATCCTCTGGTTGGGACATTAAGAAATAAAAATAAAAAACCGTTGGTAGAAGCTAACACATGGGTAAGCTCACAGTATGAATAGGCACTGACCCAGAGCAAGCCTTGAGCCTGGAGTAGATTCCAATGGACTTACAACTGAGGGGGAACCTGGGATATTTTGTTGTTGCTTACTTTTGATGAAAAATCATAACTGTCCTAATTCTCACTTGTATATTATAAACATTAAGATCTCCAACAACTTGAAGTATAGCACAAAAATTTTTCTCAACTCTTTCGATATAAACTGAAATAATTACACAGTGAAATCTACCCAAGTATCCAGATTCCCTAAAGCTATAATAAAGCTTTGCTATAAAAAGATTCAACTTGACTTTCTTTTCTATTCTTTAGCAACAAGTCAGTTTCTCTATATGAGGGACAGTTTAGAAATAGACCCAATAGGCTATACTAATTTAGTTTTCATAGGCTGATGAAAGGCAGGCCAACACGGGGAGAGAGACTGATGAGCTCATCATGATAAATGCCAAAAAAAAATGCTGTCTTCCTGTTCCTCATATCAATTACTCTATCTTCCAATTTTTGTCTTTTGCCTTGTGTTCAAGTCCTCCATAAACTAGTGCTACCCTGTCCTTCCAATCTTATGATATATTCCCCTAGAAACACTTCCTGTTCTATGAGATCAAATGAGGTAATATTTGTAAAACATCTGGCACATAGCAGGTAGTTCTTGTTGTTGAATCATTCTAGTCATGTACAACCCTCTCTGACCCCATTTGGGGTTTTCTTGGTGAAGATACTAGAGTGGTTTGCCATTTACTTCTCAAGATCATTTTTACTGATGAAGAAACAAATCAAACAGTGTAAGTGATTCTCCTAGGATAACACAGCTAGTAAGTGTCTGAGGCTAGGTTTGAATTCAGGAAGAGGAGTCTTTCTGACTCCAGGCCTGGCACTCTATCCACTGTACCACCTAACTACCCAGCCAATATTCCATAAACACATTCCTTTCTCTTCCTTTTCAGGCAGCCAAATGATTACTTCCTACATTCCACTGAAACTTATGGGTCTTTGAGCATTACCCTGTCGCCATGCCCTCTGGATCAGAGATCATTCCCTAGGGGACAAAACCCTCTCAGATTCTCTAAGTCTTGTCTTGAACCCAAAATAATTCTATTTGGTGAGTATATCACTTTGTCCACTATACCTGGCTGAGCCACACATATATTTGACATCCCACTCAACTATCTTCTTGAAACTATTCTTCTACTACATGTAGAGTGTTCTACTTTCCCCTTTTCTTTCCTTCCTCTGTAACCTCTACCCCAAAATTTTTAGTTTGGGAATCATAATTAAAGTGTCAGTTATTAATAAAATAAAATAATTAATCATAATTTAAATAATACTGCCATTTCTAATATGCTGAGTATATCAATCATACAGTCAGCATTTTGTTTTTGAATTCTCTATTGTACTTAAAATTGGGTACATTGTTTATCTGCTTTTGTCATTTTGACCTCTGATAGACTGTAAGTTCTGTTAGAGTAGGGATCTTACCTTATATAAACTTTATATTTCTGCTCTGCCCATCAGTAAATTCAAACATTAACATGTGCTTGATGAACAAATTCATTTGAATGTCCTAGAGTAGGACTGGCAAGCATTATTATTATTATTATTATTATTTTGAATTTCATGAAAGCTCACTTTGGCTCAGTATTTGAAACAGGAACATTTCCATAAAAAGTAATGGGGCACTCCACAAAGGAAATCAAGGTGAGCAGATTTAATCATATTAGGCTACTTCTTTGTGAGCCAAATTGTGGCAGATTAATCTAAGAGGTAATGCAAGTGAATTCAAAATATATCCTTCTTGCTGCTCAGACCCACCTTTCCCTCTTGAAAAATCATTTACTTAAGTAACCTATAACTGGTCATTCTGAACATAAAGTATTCTTTCCAAGTTGAGAGCCCCCAGGACACTGAAATAGCTTCTAAATGGATAATGGCCAAGGACTGTGATCCAAGACCCATCACAGGGATTCTAGATGATCTGTGGTATAAAATAGAGCCCTATTACTTATTAAATATGGACATGAAGAGTCTGAAAAACATATTCAACACTCTTTTTGGCTGCTTGTACTGTCAGGGCAAATGTAGCTCCACCTTCTCTGTTCAGTAATTAACTTCCATCTACACTATCAGCATAAACCCTCTAGCCTTTTCACTTAATTCATTTCTGCCTCTGTTTCTATGAGAAAATGATGGGAGTTAAACTTCTGCCTCTTCCAAATATATTTCTGATGATTAGAATGACCTTCTTAGCTTAGTTAATTCAAGATCTTGGGAATTTAGATTTTCAAATGATCTCCAATTATCCAAGAAATACTTATGGCTTTTCCCTTTTAGAGGTTATTTTTTCTTTTAAAATGTTATATTTGAATAGAAAATCAAATGATTACAATATTCCTTACATAATAGGTACCTAAAAATATTGCCATGTTATAAACTTTTTTCTATTACAAATTTCTATGATGTTATCTTGTGCTTATGGATATGTTTCTTTGTAAGCAGTCCTTAGGAATTTCTTTTGTTTGTGTGTGGGGGCACATGTGCATGTATATGTGCATGTGTGTATGTGATATACCCACCTCAATACTTCCTGGGAAATGAAGCCATCTTTTACTGTCTATACTGTCCCTATGGTGCATCTCCTAGAGTACATAGGTCAGTCAGTGGAGCCCAATGAAAACCTTCTGTATGAAAGTCTACCATTCCATCCCAACTTTGTCTGCTCTGTGTTGGAATGTGAATAATTAAAGATAAAACATTTATATGGCATGTGCTGTGTGCCAGGCACTACACTAAGTGATTTACAGTTATTACATAATTTGATCCTCACAACTAGCCTGGGACATAGGTGCTATTATCTCACTCTTTTTACACATGAGGAAACTGAAGCAAGTAGGTCCTGAGACTCCATGTTCCACATTCTTTCTACCATATGATCTCTAAGGACCCTTCCAGTTTTAAATCTATGATGTTGTGATCGTAGAAGAATGGTGACTCAGCCAAACTGATCACTAGTTACTCTTTGAGTATCTCCTACTGACTATGGGCCAAAGACTGGTATCCTCATATACAATGGAAATCCAATTACAAATTTAAAGCAAGCAATTATTTCTTAAGTACTTACTGAGTGTCAGGCACTGAATGAAACACTGAAAAACATATATACAATAAATACAAATAAAAGAACTAATTTCCAGCAGTGAGGATAAGGACATATTATTGTAGCAACAAGCACCCTAGCATACCTAAGGTGGGTGCTAGCACAGGTTCTTTTCTTTTTTTTAGATCTGCTTTTCTAAAGGAAAACAACTCAAAATGGGTTAACAGTCTTACTTTAATCAATTAAACATATATCATTTACCTAGTTCAGGGGAAAAGTCAACACTTTTAACTTCAGAGAATTCAAACAAGTTACAAGCATACAAAGAAACAGATCAGCAGACAGGCTTCCAGCCATCTGACCATTACATCCATACCTAGTTAGTTACCAGAGAGGGAAGCACCAACATCTGGGTTTTCCAAGGTGGGGAGGGGAGGAGAAAGGGGGGGAGAAGGGGGTTCTCAACGGCTTCCCAGAGTCTCATCTGGCCAAATCACACAACTCTTTCCAAAGTGAGCCCCAAAGCAAAAACTCATATCAGGGTATACATAGCCTTTTCCTGGATCAGAGAATGTCACAGTCCTCTGGACCCACTGCCCAATCACAAAGTAAGAAGGCATGAGCATTTCTGAAGAGCAAGCATCCTGCCACAGGCTCCATGTGACCACATTCAGCCTATTTGGGGGCAGAGTACACTTTCAAATCTGAGAAGGTTCTCAGAGCCACTTAAGCCTATCAAAGGGCCTAGGGGCAGGGAAGATTTTCAGATACCCATAACAATTATAAATATATGCAGAAGCATTAAATATAAAGAGAAAATACATTGTTAAATATAAGGTAGGTAGAACGAAAAGGTACAAACAATGAGATCATCAAATAATAATTTTACCTTTATTCCTCTCTTGCCTAAAATAATAATACCTTTTATATATATAGAATGTAATTTTTTAAAATTATCTCACAAAAGAGGTGGTCCAGACAAACCACTAACTGCTATCTGTATAGGCAATATGTCCTGGCTCTGCTCAGAGCTGGCACAGGCTGTGCAGAACAAACTATCTTTAGTTTCCTCACTAAGCTTCTTTCTGTTCAAGACACATCCTTTCCTGCCCCCTCTCTAGATAGTAATGAAATTAATTGGCTTGTCCAAAATTGAAGCAGGGAGGCAGCATACTCCTACATGAAATACCCCAGAGAGGGTGAGGTCCTAGTTGATAAAACTAGGAACACTAAAGGTGCAGTGGTATAGGACAATTCTCCCTTACTGTCAGTGAGGACTAATGACTATGTAGGAATTATTAGTCAACCAATGGATAAACATATATTTATGAAGCACTTACTTTATTCCAGTCACCCTGCGAAACAATGAAGATACAAACGAAAAGGCAAAAGATAATCCCTGCCATCAAGGAATTTATAATCTAACATGCAAGCCAACACACACAAAACAAGCAATATACAGGACAAACAGGAAATAGTTAACAGAGAGGAGGTATTGGAATTAGGGGGAATTGTTGAAGGTTTCTTCTTGAAAATAACATTTCAGTTGGGACTTAAAGGAAGCCAGAGGTGTCAATACCACCATCTTTGCTGTAACTCTAATGTTCCTGGTGCTGCTCCCGCTTGTGGTCACTTTTAAAATTGAAAGACCCCTTGTGACCTGAAAAGATTTGGCATTACCTATGTGGATCTAATCATCTAGACCTGGAACTCTCCTTCCTGGGACTCTCCCAAATTTCATTACATTGCTTTTTTCCCCCTGTTTCTCTGTTTTAGTTTTCCTTTTTCTCTATTAGTACCTCCTTCAATATCAGAGGTCAAAACTGACCAATAACAGCTTTTAAATCATGTAAGTAGTAGAAGGTACTCTAAAAGCCATAAGGACCTTACTATCGAGGGCAAATTAGTAAATGTATGGTCAAATGTATCCTAACTCCTGCTTCTATGAGAACTAGGCTAGTTTTTCTTTAAAATGTAGTTAGACTATCCTCAAGTTTTATTTGACTCAGAGAACCAAAGACTCAGGTTGTTGACATCACTGCCTCGTCAGTTGAGTATAAAACAGCCATGGAGAGCTCCAGGTGCTCTCTGATGCTTGGCTGGTAGATGAATATTGGCAGCTCAGGCAAGGGAGCTTTCTTAATTAAATCAACTTGAGGTATCCTCAGTGAGTTCTGAGGGGTATGCTGGAGTCATACAGGCTTGTGAGAGTCAATTATTACATTTTTAATGTGAGTATTTTTATCTTGGGAATTGGCTAATCTTACAATTTGGGGTTTGTTGTTTTGTTGATTGTCTGGATTCAACAATGTAATGGAAAAAATTTAAATAATGCCTATTAAACATAACAGCGTCATGCATACTTTTACTTCACTCCCAGAGAGTCGTTTGTTAACATTTACTAGGATACCACAACCTTAGTGGCTATTCTTGTTGCATAACTTCCTGCTATGGCTAATCGAATCTTCTTTCGTTAATTCTTAAATGACTTACGAGTATCACATTTTGTTCCAATATTCAACTTAACATACCAGAGGACTGCCATGAATTGGGTCCAGAGCACCCATCTTCAACCAATCTGAATATGAACTCTCTCTCTCTCTCTCTCTCTCTCTCTCTCTCTCTCTCTCTCTCTCTCTCTCTCTCTCTCTCTCTCTCTCTCTCTCTCTCTCTCTCTCTCTCTCTCTCTGTCTCGTTCTGTCTCTCGGTCTTTCTCTATCTCTGTCTTTCTCTATCTCTGTCTCTCTCTGTCTCTCCATTGAAATATACGATCTTTGAGGGTGGGAACTATAGTTGTTTTAATTCACAGTACTTAGCACTGTACCTGGCATACAGTATGTATTTCTTTAATGCTTAAGAGTTGATTTGGAGAAGCAGTGTAGCTTCCTGATGGAGGGATACTACTCTCCAAATATTTGCCAGGAACTTTATCCTATCCAGTTAAAGCAGAGCATCTGGTATACTGTAAACTAATCTTGCTAACTATGTCCTCTCTCAGAAAGGAGATGAAGGAATGAGAGTAGCTGCTACTTTGGAATTATTTCTGAGCAACAACAATGAAATGGTTAGGATATAAAGGACTCAAAGGATCTATAAATAAGGATCCCTACATATCATCTAAACAGGGGGTGGGGAATCTGTGGCCACATGTGATCCTCTAGGTCTTGGAGTGCAGCCTTTTAGACTGAGTCCAACTTCTACAGAACAAATTATTTTATTAAGGAGCTGTATGCTGTGAAGTTTGGATTCAGTAAAGGGCCACACTCAATGACCTAGAGGCCCACATGTGGCCTCGAGGCCACAGTTTCCCCACCCCTGAATCCAACCCCCTCACTTTAAAAATGAGTGTTAGAAGTGGGCCTATAGTACCCTACTGATTTGATACATACTGTGATGAAATGAGGCACTCATTTAACAGGTAATATAATAAATAACAAAAGGAGGTTTACTTATCCTTAACCTAGTAAATGTATTTAAACAGGGACACATTCCCAATTAGGAAATATGACCTCTATTGTCTCTTTATGGAAATGTATCTGTTTAGCAGGGCGGGGAGTGGTGGGTGATGCATGTGACCTTCATATATTCCACAATCTAAAGGGCACTGACCCTATTTGGATTTTCAGTGCCTTTAGGTGACCAGCACACTGGTCAGAGAAGTCAGCAGCTACTACCATGCTACATCAAAGGGGAAAGAGCACAAGTATCGATGGTCAGATCTGGGAACAGCTTTGTTGCTTTGGGGATATGGCAGCGGACAGTCTAACCTATGTTTCTAGGAAGTAAAGAAGGAATCCTGACCTATTGGTCAAATCATTCAGTTAATAAACTTTTAATAAATATTCCTAATATTTAATAAATATTCCTAATGTTCCACAGGTTTTACTGGGGATACAAAGAAAATTAAAAGGTAGGCCTTGCTCTTAAGAAGCTCAGTCTCATGGGAGGGAGAAACATGGAAGTAATTATGTATAAATAAACTGGAGATAATCAATAGATTCAAGGCTCTAGCATTAAGGGGGATCAGGAAAGTCTCCCATAGAAGATTTTATTTGGAACATGAATGAACCCAGGGAACCCAGGAAATAGAAATGAGGAAGGAGAGAATTCCAGGCATTGTGGACAGCTAGTGAGAATGCCTAGAGTCTGGAGATGGAGTGTCTTGTTTGAGGAATAGTGAGAAGGTCAGTGTTACTGGGCCACAGAGTACATGAGGGAAGAGGGCATAAAGTGTAAGAAGACTGGAAAGCTCTGGGTCTGAGAGAAGTCATGAAGGGCTTTGAATGCCAGAGGATTTTGTTTGATCCTGGAAGTGATAGGGAGCCATTGGAGACTAAATCTCAGAGAGACTTAATAACTTTTTAAAGGTCATAAAGTAAGTAAAGAGAGATTTATGTCTTAGATCCTCTGTCACCAGATCCAGTATCCATTCTAGAACACCATACTATCTTGGAAGAAAGTGCCTTTTTCAACTTTGAGTTTGTAATAGTCAAGGAAGGTCATCTGAGCACAATAAGGAAAGTATATATTACTCTTATGGAATGCACATAGCAGTGAGGATATAGGCTATATAAATACCATAATTCATTGCATAGTCATCACAGATTTTATGCCAATTTTTTTGCAAAAAAGTGGGGTGTGACTATTAATGTGAAGCTTTAAAAATATTGTGCCAGTATAATTTAAAAATAATTTATTACTAAACTGTCTTTGGTGCATGATTAGGATTCATGAAATACTCATGAATATATACTAAAATTGGGAAGATGCAAGTTTTACCACATCACCTTTATTCATGGCAGCTTAGACTGCTTGCACCTACAGCTCTTCATTGGGTTGAGTGGCAATACTGTTAAGTACTGCAGTGTTCTAAACAAACCAGGCAAGTTGGCTTTCTGAAAGATATTGACAATGCAAGTGTGCTGAGAATTCTAGGCTCCTGGATTACAATGCATGGGGGATAAATGTGTATTCATATGACCCTGGTTTACTTTTTAAGCAGTGTGAGGAACAGAATTATACCATGTGATGATTACATGATGAAGGGTTATAAACCAATTTTGGGACTGAAAAAAACCAGGGTAATGATTATGTGATGGTGCTGATTATGTGATGAAATATTGTATATAATCTATTTCCATAATGGAAATAAAACCTATGATGGGAAGATTTTCAGGAATTAAATTGTAAGAACATTCACTATCATTAAGGAAGAAAGGATGGCATGAGGGGGAGATGGAAGTGGAGAGATAGCTAAAGAAACCAATGTAGCTGTACAAGGGACTCCTTGATGAACTCAGACTTTTAAAAAGAAAAACACAACCTCAGCTGAAGCTTTATAGATTCTGCACCCACCCTTTATTTTTACTCTGTGTGTGTCTCTGTTTCAAATGGTCTTCTTGTAAACAATATTGTTTGCTTCTACTTTTTTTTAAAATATATTCTGCTATCTGCTTCTGTTTTATGAGTGAATTCATCCCATTTACATTCATGGTTGTGATTATTAACTGTGTATTTCCCCCCATTCCATTTCCCATTTTTTATCTCCTCTCTTTTGTGGTTTTTTAATGTGAGATTATTTCCCCAGTTCTTCCACTTCCTTCCCCTTTCTTCCAGTGCATGCTTTTTTAATCCCTTTTATTTTTTTAAATAATTTAAAATTTTTTTAATCATCCCATCATAGTTATCTCATAACTGTGCCTTTTGTCTATTTATACTCTTTCTAATTGCCCAAATAATGATAAAGTTCTTCTTAGGACTTACAGTGATCACTTTCCCATATAGAGATCATTTTAACCTTATTGATTTTCATATGCTTTTCCTCACATCTTTCTTGTTTACCTTTCATCCTTCTTTTGAGTCATATTTGAAAATCGTATTTTCTATTCAGCTCTGATCTTTTCATCAAGAATGCTTGAAAGTCCTCTATTTCATCAAGTATCCTTTTTTCCCTGAAGGATTATACTCAATTTTGTTGGTCAGGTTATTCTTGGTTGTAATCCTAGCTTTTTGCTTTCTGACACATCTTATTCCAAGTCCTCTTTTTCTTTAAAATGGTAATTACTAAATCTTATATGATCCTTACTATTGCTCCATGGTACTTGAATTGTTTCTTTCTGACTGTTTGAAATATTTTCTCTTGACTTGAGAATTTAGAATTTTGACTATAATATTCCTGAGTGTTTTCAATTTCAGATTTTTTCAGTAGGTGACTATCAATTTTTAATAATTTCTACCTTGCCTCCCAATTCTAAAATATCTTAGCATTACTCCTTTCTAATTCATTGAAATATGAGATTTAAGTTCTTTTTTTCCTTCATGGCTTTAAGATAGTCCAATGATTCTTTTTTTAAATTTTAATTTATTTTCCTGATTATATCATTCATTTCCACAAGGTTTTGAGTTACAAATTTTCTCCCCTTCTTTCCCCTACCCCCAAGCCCAAAACAGTGATCCCACTGTAAAGCCCCTCCCATGATCTGTTCTCTTTTATGTCCTCCTCCAAAGCCCCTCTAACTTTCTAGTAGGCCGGGAAGGTCTCCCTACCCCAGTCCCTGTATGTCTTATTTCCCAGTTGCATGTGGTTTATCATAACAATAATTATATATATATATATATACACACACACACACACACATATGTTTGTTTTAACATTTGATTGTATAGCTTTAAATTCTAGATTCTTGCAGTTCCTCCCTTGTCACCCACTCCCACTGGAAGGAGCAGCAATTCAATACAGGCTGTACATGTGTAATTATGCAGGACATCTACATGGTGGACATATTGTGAGAGGCTGATTGTATGTCCCTCCTTCCTATCCCGCACCTCCCCCTTGTTTTGTTCTCTACTCTGTCCCTTTACTAAGGTGTGTGCTTCCTGCAAACCTCCCCCTACCCCACCCTTCCTTCCATCATTCCCCTTCTCATCCCCATGCCCCCTACTCTCCTGTGTGGCAAGATACGCAGTTTAGAGTTTATGTAATTCCTTCCCAAAGCCCAATTTAATGAGAGTAAATGAAAGTAAAGTTGTAACAGTGATCCCTTGCCTCTTTTATATGAGATGATTAACCCTATTTTGTCTCTCCCTATCTCTTCTCATTCAAGTCTTCTCCCACTTCAGAATTTCACCTTTTAAAGTATCATCTCTTCCTAATCAATTTATCCTGAACCCTCTATGTACACATATATATGCATGCTCAGATATGTATTCATATGCATATATACCCTCCTATATAGACATATGAGTAGGTATACATATTTATCATTTGTATTTCCTTCACCTATCCTTCATACTAAGAAAAGTTTCATAAGTCACTATTATTGTTTTTCCAGACTGGCATGTAAATAGTTCAACATTGATAAGTTTCTTATGATTTCTTTCCAGTGTTTACCTTCTCATGCTTCTTGTGTTTGAATGTCAAATTT
>JAQQSW010003062.1:0-14783 GCA_028646575.1 Pseudocheirus occidentalis
GCCCCCCCCAGCTTTGGCTCACTCAAAGCATACCCCAGGACAACACTCAAGACCATGATCCAGATCCAGGCCGCTCAACAGAAGAGCCCTTGGCCCTGATCAATTACCTCAGCCCCCCCTGCTATCTGCAGGCTGGGGGCTCTGAAGTAGCCCAGTGGAGGCTGCTGCTGCTCTCTGCCATTCCTGCTGCCACAGCCGCCTTTTGCTGCTTCCTTACCCTGGGAGCAGTTTGGCTGGACTGCTCTTCTCCCTCAAATTTAGCAAAATCCACTCACCTTTCTCTTAGCCTTTTTTTCTTCTGGCCTGATAAATGTGGTAACTGTGCCTCCAGTGCAGCTGATCTGCTCTCCTATTGTCTTCTTAACATCTTGACTTGGTCCTTATCTTCCTGTGTCACATCTACTCTCTCAGTTCAAGTCACCTCCATAGGTCTTTGTCAGGCACTTGCTCTGCAGTCACATCTGTACTAGGTGTTGCTCTACAGACAAGAAGAGAAGACTCAGACAGAGTTCATGCCTCTAAAAAGTGTATATCATTTGGAAGGAAACAAGGGAAGAAGGAGGGTAGACATCAAACATTCTTTAAAGCAATTATACATTAGGCACTATGCTAAATTTGACCCCTAAAATAAGTTTTGGAAATAGATGTATCATTAAATCTATTATACAGTTCAGGCAACCAAGGCAGATAACTGTATTAAGTCACTCACACAGTGTCTAAGGACTGAGCTGAACCAAAATTTTGCTGATTCCACATCCTTAATTCTATCTACTGTTTCACTTAACTGGATAAGACATTTGTAAAACAAACAAAACATGATCATTAAATTTTAATTTTTATTATTTATCAAGGGAACTCTTCCACTGAAAACCAGAATTTACAATACTATACTTAATGTTTTTTTTAAAATCTGTTAAAAATCAGCCAGACAATTAGTTAATCTCAATATACTTTCCCCTCAAGTGGCTTAATCCTCATTTGGCAGTGTGATATTGTCTATTAGTTGAAATATTTTTTAATTATCCATCATGGTTGGTTCATGACTTATTTAGGATCTCTTTCATGATAGAATGCTTCAAATAATTTTGTCACCTATAACCTTCATTGTAGTTCTTCAGTTGTTACATGATCTTAGACAAAGTTTTATTGCATCATTCTCTCCATTAGTTAGTGACTGAATAAAAGCTTTCTCTGCTTCCTCCTTTGCTTTGGACCAGGATTCTAAAACATGAATTATCCCATGCTTCCATGTGAAGTTAAACGTGTTTGATCTGACTCTCTTGTGGACATCTGCTCACCATTCACTGTTATGCAATGGTGATGAAAACTAATGCAGATGGCTATACATCCTTTGGCTCAGTCAGGTCCCCATGGTTGCTTTTATATTTACAGAAGTTAAGGTGCTAATATTCCGCTACATCTTTAACCTTCAACCATCTACACATTTTGTGTCACGTGAATAGGGTTCATTTCATAAACACTTTGCTTCATAGACTTTCATTACCATGCTGATCAGTTTAGGGGTCCTTTAGGCTGCTGTAGCTTATTGTTTTTGAGTTCTTAAACTGCATTTGTGAACAAGATGCAATCATCTGTAAAAAGCTATCTTATGAGCTGTTCTCAATCAACCATAATCCTGTTTTTCTAGTCAAGAAACAGGAGCAATGCCTCCAGGGTAGTCATGAATAATTTTGGGGAGGATCACATCTCTTTGTCACTCTCCTTTGTGGATGTTGACTTGGCAAGGTTAAATTAACAGCTGCATTTCAGTTCTGTATCCGGTGACTATTTCACGGATGATGTCAATACACCCTGGAAATACTTCACTATCATGCAATGTGTGCAACATGAGTCCTGTTTTCCACTAAGTAAACTCTCTGGTGGCAATCCAGAAATGCTGGGTGCTTGGTGATTTGATATTCTTTCCATTTTTTCCTTCAAATACCTGGACTGTGAGTAGGACAAAATGCAGGGTGATATGAAATTTACTAATATGGTATGTGTTACAGACACTATCTGCTAACTTCGGATCTGCTCTTCAGATTTTCATCTACAGTACTGAGCTACTAAAGTTTGAACCTTGTTAAAAAGATAAATGTAAAACCTTGATAATAGTAGCTTTATTTGTTAACGTTGATCTCACTCATAGGCATGGTACTGAAAGGGGAGGTGCTACAAGTTAAAAATACCCAGAATGAAGATTACTCCAAAGAGCTTCAAATCTATTGCAAAACAAAATTTTATACTGTTTGCAATCTTGCCATTTTTGACTTCAGGATCTTGCAGTTCCTGTTTTTCTGGCTATTAGTCATTGGCAAATTCAGTTGAGTAAAAGAAGAACATAATGCCTATTTTAATATGAAGTTACTAGAATTATCCACTGGCAGAGTGAAATAATTATAGGGAACAGGAAAGATGGAAGCATTGGATTGCTCTCAGGGAGCCAAGGTTTAATATAAATAAATTGAAGGCAATATGTCTTTGGGGAAAGTAATAAAACCTTCTATACAGGTACTGAATGGTGGGTGGTGACATAGCAGGATCTAAGTTAAGAACTGAGATTTGGAGGGTGATATCAGGTAATAACTGAACATCAGTTTGCCAGGTAATTCCTTTAAGAAAAGAAACCATCAGCATTTTAAGGAAAGAAGCCAATGATATGTACATGCATCTATAGTGTATGTATATGCAAAGCTAAAAATGCAATAATGTAATTCTTTTTTCCCAGAAGTTCCTCAGACTTAGATGGAATTCTGTGTTTAAGATGGAGCCTGATATTATTTTTAATTTAATGGGATATTGAAACACTAGATGATCTTCTGCAAATCCAATGACCTGACAGAAAATGGGGAAAAAAGGAAGGCAATGAAAAGAGCCCAGATTCTCCAAGCAAATCTTGGGTGATGGGGTGGGGGGATGGTGAAATAACAGATAAGTGAGTATGAAGTTTCTAGGAAGGCATTTTGTCTACTGCCAATCCATTAATAAAAGAGGGTGAGTAGTTGGAGTTAGAGAGAATAGGAACCAGAAGCTCTAGGTTCAAATTCAGTTTTGGCTCTAGTTCACTTGGGTAAATCACCTAATTTGTTCTTCCTTTAAAATGGGGGAGGGATGAAGGAATTTCTAAAGTCTCTCTTATGCAAACATATGGAATTCATTCCAATGTGAACAGACTCACTTAGTCGACTGTCCTTTATATATGTGAACAATGATTGGCAAGAGATTCAGGAAATATTTGGGGGCAAATGCCACCTATGACAGGGTCTCTTAGAAAATCAAAACTAATAGACCTGAGGTAAGAGATGAAAAAGATAAAAAATGACTCCATGGTATATTATTCTAAGACCTCTCAAAAAAGCTAAGAGTCATTTACCTTGAGGAGAGGGCTTACACGTGGGGAAATGGAAACACAGATGAGGCAAAGAGAAACGAACAGAAATTCTTGGAAATCCTGTAGGGAGAGATGCTTTGAACTCTACAGGAGCACTCATTAAATTACCTAACAGTCTTTTCAGGGGGTCTGCTGCCTCTCGTTTTGTGGTCTAAAAGGAATTGTTATTGAATCCATATGTACACCATTTCATTAAGTAGGTAAAGAAATGAAAACTTCTATTAATCATAAATTATGTGACTTTACATATGCCATGTGTCTGTCCTTGTAAAACTAGGACACATTTTATAATGAGACACCATAAATGGTACTCATAATGAAAATTTTGGGAGAGCTTTTCTGTTTTATAGAGACAGGACCACAGAGAAGGCCTAAAGAATAATATACATAGTAAGTTCATTATACTTTATATCTAGCTAAAATTTTCATTCTCATTCTAGCTGTTTTGTCATCTGAACTGTATCCTTCAGGTCATAGACCATGCCCTAGAGATGATCAGATGACCTCAAAGGTCTCATTTAGCTTTAAATCCCCAGAGTTCTAATGTATTAGATTCTAATGATTATAGGCTCCTTGTTTAGTGGTTAGGTCATAAAGACATATTGAATGACTTGTTCTCTTTTAAGGACTGTATTGACCCCAGCACTATCTGCCAAATTATAGGAATGCATTACATTATACATTTTTTAAAAGAAGTTCCATATAGCCCATAGTTTTACATATCATAATTTTTTCAAAATGCTCCAAGGCTACTCTTTTTAAAGAGGTACTGCTGCAAATCTTTATACAGTGTGTCTCTATGGTCTTAGTGCAGTTTAAGCTTTAATAGCATAAAATTACACTAAGACTTTTGGGATATGTTGCATAAAACAAAGATAAAATTTATTTGATTTTATTTTCTCAATCTACAATTCCATATGTGAGGATTGCTAAAAACCAAAGTCCCCTGTTAACATTATGAAGATCCTTTCATTCAACAGCCATCACTTAATCTATTCCCAAAGAGATATGACCCAAATCTCCTATTATTAAACTATTATTAAACATTTTCCCAGACTATAATATTCTTGATCTAAGGAGACTTTGATGCTAGACTCTTAATACAAAGCCTTTCTCAATTAGCCTAGGAACTTAAATAACTTTGTTTTTTTGCAACTGTCCCTCATTCTAACCTTGATTTCTGCCCTTTGTATTCATATCCCTTGCCTCAGTTGCTTTTTTCCAATAATCTTGGGGAATATAGGTGGGAAAAAGCATTCAATTCTATTCAGATGCAGGTGCAGTCATATGAAATTCTCTATTAGAATCTGGGAGTTGCAAAGGCCCTCCCATTTTAGCTTCTGCCCAGATCACAAATCTGTTTAGTATTCCTGAGAAGTGATTATTCAGACTTACCCTGTATACCTCTAAGGACACATTCCATTTTTTTATACAGCCCTACCAACTTGAAATTTGTTTCCCTGTAACTTCCACCCATCCTTCCTCGTTTCTTAAGTCACCAAGGTACTGGATGGAAACTTCTCAACATCACCAGCCAGGCTTTAAAAAATCCTGAGAGAATATGCTAAAAATGGGCCTGAACTTTTGAGGAATATGCAACCTGGCAAAATTCCCTTGACATTCAGGATATTTAGCAGACTCTATGAAACTCTCCCAAGGTTATGAAAAGTACTAGTACATTAAGAATGTATTAACTCATTTTGGCACTATACTACATTTCACTTCCTCTTTTTAATTGACAGATGCAAAGTAAACATACAAACTCTGCTCTTTCCCTAATCTTTTCATTTAGTGGCCTCAATGTGTATAGGAAACCTTCCTTGTCCCTCTAGCCCCTAAGTCCTGGAGAAATCAAGGAAAATTAACTCAAATCAAGAACGTTAAATAAAAAAAAGGTTTCACTAGGTCTCCTGAAGACTAGAACAATCTCCTCACTTTCATCCAAACTTTTAGCTCTATTGTAATATATTTTAAAATGTTTTTCAGAATCCTTCATATCTGACATGTGGAAATAGATCCCCCACCACATCCCTGAGGGGCAGCAATTCACCCCAGATGTCTTTAATAGTCTAGTGCTGCTGATCCAGGGTGTCATCAGACCTGAGCTTAATCCAATTATAAGGATGTCCTGAGTTACCATATTTCTATTCACAATACATTTCTTAGGTGAAAAAATTCCACGAGGAACCAATGAGGTGTCTTCTCCTTTTCCCTGTGATTTTCTTTCAACTAATACAGAAATATGCATATAATACTTGGTAAATAAATCTTCATCAAATGAATAAACAAGTGAATGAATTAATGAATGAATACAAGCAGCATGGCACAGCATAGTGGATAGATTGTTGAACCTGAAGTCAGGAATCCTATATTTAATTCCCACCTTGGACTATTGCTATATAACTTTGGCTAAGACATTTACTTCTCTACATTTCTATTTACTTACCTGTAAAGTTAGACTAATGATATCTGTAGTACCCATGAATTTTATGCTGTTATGGCTGGAAGAAAGATTCTGATGAACTCAACTACATTGAGATATTAGGGATGCAATGTTTCCCCCTTCTAGGGAATTTGTATTTAAATGAGAACCATGGAATGGGAAATGCTTAAATCAAATGTATAAAGATCCAATAGTTGAATTTCATATACTGGAGCACTAGAGTACAGATGACATTTAGGACAGGAGGGCTTGTTGTACAATCATATCCCTGTACAAGGCTGGCCTACATTGGAAAATGAACTGGGCTTGGTCCAGGAGTTTGGAGTTTTTATGTACCTTTCTTCTTCTTTTCAATCATTCATTAATTAATATTAAACAATTTTTTCTATTTAAATTTTAAGTTCTAGATTCTCTACCTTCATCTTACCCCTTCCTCACTCATTGATATGGCAATATGTTTAATTGTATATGTGAAATATTATTTGCTCTTATCATAAAAAAAAACAAAAAACATGAAAGCAAGAAAATTGTACTTTAATTGGCGCTCAGAGTTCTTCGACTTTCTTTCTCTGGAGAAATTTATGTTTTCATCATGAGTACTTTGGGATTGCCTTGGGTCACTGTACTGATCAGAGTTGCCATGTCTTTCACAGTTGATAATCATTATAACATTGCTGTTATTGTGCAATTTGCATCAGTTCATGTAAGTCTTGCCATTTTTTCTGAAACACCCTCTTGAACTTTTTTGAATGTCAAATTTTCTGTTTAGCTCTGTTCTTTTAATCAGGAATACTTGGAAGAAATTTACATCTTTAATATCATTTTGCCCCTTAAAAATTATACTTAGTTTTGCTGGGTAGGTTATTCTTGGTTGTGATCCTACCTTCTTTTCCTCTAAAATATCGTCTTTCAAGTCCTTCACTCCTCTAATGTAGAAGTCGCTAGATCTTTTGTGATCTTCACTATGGCTCCATGATATTTGAATTATTTCTTTCTGGCTGCTTTCCATTTTCCCCTTAACCTATGAGCTCTGGAGTTTGGCTGTCATATTCCTAGGGGTTTTCATTTTGGGATCTCTTTTAGGAGCTTATGGTAGATTCTTTCAATTTCTATTTCACTGTCTGTGTCTAAGATATTGGAGTATTTTTACTTTTTAATTTCTGGGAATGTGATATTAGGCTCTTTTTAAAAATCATAGCTATCAAATAGTCTAATAATTCTTAAATTGTCTCTCCTTGATTCATTTTCCAGGTATATTTCAGTTTCTCCCCTTCCCATTCATTTGACTTTATCATTTCTTGATGTCTCGTGGAGTCATTAGTTTCCACTTGCCCAATAATTTTAAGGAATTATTTTTGTCTATGAACTTTTTTAGGTCTTCTTCCATTTGGCTAATTCTGCTTTTTAAGGAGTTCTTTTCTTCAGTGAATTTCTGTGGCATTCATTTCATTTTTTAAGGTATATTTTCCTCAGTATTTTTTGTGTACCTCTTTTACCAAGCTGCTAATTCTCTTTTCATAGTTTTCTGGCATCACTTTCATTTCTTTTCTCAAATTTTCCTCTACCACTATTTTTTACTTTCTTTAACTCTTTCACAAATTCTTGCTGTCTTTGGGTACAATGAGCATTTTTCTTTGAGGCTTTGCCTGCAGTTGTTTTTATATTATTGTCTTCTAAGTTTATGTCTTCATTTTTCCTACTACCCTGTTAGTTTTTATGGTCTTTTTTTGTTTGTTTGCTCATTTCCACAGTCTATTTCTTTGATTTAAAATTCATGTTAAAATGTGGCTCTGATCACCTGATTGTAGGGAAGCACTATGCCAAGCTTCAAACTTCTTCATGCTGCTAACTAGCTCTGGGGGTCTGCAAGTTTTTGATCCTTTTGAGATGGTGTTATCCTGGAAAAGGTGTAGTCACTACTCCCCTGGCCTGTACTCTGGTCTTTACCCAGGAAGCTATCCCTGTAGCTACAAGTGCTATGGCTCCTTGTAACCCTGGAACTGTGACCAGGGACCCTGCTACCTTGTGACTGATCACATCACCATCCTAGAACTGGATCCAGCACTGCTTATAAACAATAGAGTTGCCAAGCAGTGCCAGATGCACACACTGTCAGAAAAGAGTCCCTTTTCTGACTGGTTGTCTGATGCTGCCTCTGGGCTGAGAGACCCTGAAATTGCTGCTGCCTCACTGCTGTTGCTCTTGCCATGCTCTGAGCCCGCACCCACTATTACAGATCTCTCATGAAGACTTTCTAAATTGTCTTAGGCTCAAAATATTTCTCCCTCTGACCTTTTCTGGGCTCTGCCACTCCAAAATTTGATTTGAACTGTTTTTTTAAAGTTCTTTGGAAGAGAACGTAGAAAAGTTCAACTGGGTCATGGGTTCTACTCTGCCATCTTGGCTCCCCATTATCTTTCTGACATAAACAATTTAGCACTCTTCATTTGAGGTTAGATTTCTTTAACTGACCAGACTGAAAGCAGCACCCTTTAAAATGATTTAGATTTGAAGCAATTTGGGAAGTCATGCGGTTCAACACCTTCATAGATGAATACACTGAAGCCCAAAGAGGGCAGCCCCTTTTCCAAGGTTACTAGTAAATAGTAGGGATGGTATTTGACATCTAGGTCTTCTAAACTTCAGATGCATTGCCGGCCCCATCATATTGCCTAGTCTCTTTTCATCTCCTGGAACTCATTCAGTGGTTTATAATGAACCCAGCTGTAGTCCTGATGTGACTATTCTGCTCACAGAGCTTGGTCAGTCCTGAAAAAGAAGTGGCAAATAAAACTAGTAGTTTTCTTGATGAGAGCAAAATTATGTATGTGTGTGTGTGTGTTTCTGTGTGTGTTTTCTCTTCCCCATTTCACACTCAATAACTCAGTAAGACCTGTGTTCCACATTACCAGTCCCTTGGCAAGTAACCTGGAAGAGGGGCCCAGATAATAATGCATGGCTGATGTACAGGGAGATAAGCAGTCTGAGAAGGAAAGACAAATAACTCAAGTGGAATGATAAACAGATAATTCCTTGATAATCCCGGCACCCTCTGGGCATCTCTATGCTTAATCTTCCTGGAGAGTTCTCTTAAGACCCCCTCCCACAATAAGAATGTGTGTGTCCTGTGTGTAGGGGGGAGTGGAGGCTGGGGATGTGTGTGGGAAGAGAAGGGTCATATTCAGACCAGAGAGAAAGGGCATGGATTTGGTTTCAACCCTCCAACATCTGGTGTTCAGATTGACATAGGAGCTGCCAGCAGAACAAACAGAGCTTTCCTCTGAATTCAGTAGAGGAAAGAATATCCCCAGCAGAGAGTTCTAAGCCATGTTAATGAGAGTCATGCCCTGAGCAAGTGTGTGGGAAAACTCCTGTACTGGGCCTTGGGGAAAGGAGAGGGAAAGACAGAGAGGGACACAAATGCCAAAAATGTCTAAGAATGAAAACATTGGTGTGAACAGAATTGCTCAGTTTGGCCACAAAGGATTTCCATCTTTAACCTGAATGCTTTGAACAGTGCTGTTCTTGAAAAGAGGCATAGTATGTAGGTGTCCATATAGTATTATGTATGAGGTATCAGAAAGGCTAACCTTCAAATAACTCCCTCCTTGGCTTTTCACTGTGTCTGAAATTCAATGATTAGATTCATCCTTTTGGATAAGGTATTAAATATCCCCATTAAGATGCAAATTTTGATTCCTCTGAAATGGTGACATGCAATAGTGTGAACCAAACTCCCCTCCTCCCTCCAACCCCCACCACCATCACTGGGAGAATGTTGGTATTAAATTTAAAAAAATAGCTTCCATGACCAGAAACAGCTTGGGATCATGGAAAATACCACATTGTTTTCTAAGTGTAATCCATCCCACTCTTCCTTTATTCATTTTGCCATTCATTGTCCATCTGCAATTACTGTCCAAGATACAAGTGCTGATAAACAAACTCATGGATTGCATAGTCTCTGATGTCGATGAAGAATGAAAATGGCAGGTGAAGAAAATGAAACGGAGAGACACATAGTAGAGAGAAATAAACATTGGCATATTATCACCAATCACTTGTGATCATGAAATCCCTACTTCCATTTAAGAAATATACAGTCAGAAAAGGAGATGGACCCTTCACACTGTGAAAGCAAGGAATGAGAGATAATTTAGAGGCAGTGAAATTAGGAAGACTTACATTCAAATGTAGCCTCATACATTTACTAGCTGGGTGACCCTGGGCAAGAGACTCTGGTCTCTATCTGCCTCAGTTTCTTCATTTGTGAAATGGTGATAATACCTCCCAGGATTGTTGGGAGGATCACATGGAATACTATTTGTAAAATGTTTTATAAACTTTAAAATTATATATATATATATATATATATATATGCCATTATTATCAACATCATCATTATGCTTATTTTCTTATTATTATGTATAACTTGAGTGCCAGACTGATACCCATGGGATATTAAAAGATCTAAACAAAGAACTCTGACATTTGGTTAGATTCTCTATGAAAGATTTTTGGGAAAAGGCAGATAAGAATGGCATAGGAAAGAAAAGCTTGCTTGGGTTGCTATATGAACACTAGGATGAATGACTAAAATTGATGAGATTATCAATTTGTTAAAAAAATGAATCAATAAGTATTCATCAGATATGTCCTGTATGTGCTAGGTGATGGAAATATAAGGACAAAAATGAAATACTTCCTACCTTCAAGGAACTTATATTCTATCATAGGAAAGATTTATACATAAAAGTATATTCAACATATACATATGTGTATAAAATAAAAGGCAGTTTTAGTAGGAAGTAGGCAGGGAGACACTAACGCCTGGGAGGAATCAGGAAAAGAAAATGATGAATTGGTGCATGAACTGAGAGGGTCTTACTTTCCACAAGCTATTATTGATCATTAACACTTGATTATAAATTCATCTATCAATTCTTTTCAAAGGTGACAGCTAGCTTAAACTGGACACTTGAGATAAGGGACTCTACAACCAAGGAGCAATGTAAAGGGACTAGGAAAAAAAGTGTTAATAATGAGGCAGGACAAAGTAGTGGAAGTAACATTGAATCTGGAGTCAGAGGAACTGGCTTCAAATACTGGCTCTGTATGACCTTAGATAAGTCACTTCCCCTCATATATTTGGGCTTTAGTTTCTGTAATTCAAAAACTTGATGTGTCAGACTGGATGATCTGTGAGGTCTTTTCCAGCTCTAAAATTTTGGTGTACACAATTACAGTATATAAAACAAACTTTTTCTCTTGATAACTTTGACAGAGCTGGAAGGTGTTTGTCTGTGAGAATCATAGAATCTCAGGTCTTGATGGGACCACTGAGATAATTTGGTGAAACTCGTAAACAAGCAAGAAACTGTCCTACAACTATTTTGGCACCGTGATCATAAAGCTTTTGCTTGGAAAGTCTAGGTGAAGAGCAACTTCCCATGACAGACAATACCATGTTGAGGGAGTTCTCATTGTGAGGAAGTTTTCCCTTTCATCCAAACTAAGTTTGTGTCTTTGTAACTTCTACCCACTACTCCTAGTTCTGCCCTTTGGGGCCAAGTTGAACACACTTAATTTCTTTTCCAGTACTGGGAGGTAGTTATGATATCCTCTGCTCACTTCTCTTTTCTAGCCTAAATATTAATTATTAATAATAAAAGAAAAGTTATGATGTCCCTCATTTGCTTCTCTTTTCCAGTCTAAACGTCATTTAACTCATACTCATGTGGCATAGTGAAGAGGTACTCCACTGTACTACAACTGGACATTTTATACCTTGTCAACATCCTTCAGAAAATGTGACACCCAGAGCAGAGCATAATTGACCAGGTGTAGTGTGACCTAGGCAGTAAGCATACTATCTTTCTTGAGACCAAACATCCCTTTTTTCCCCTTTTATTTATTTATTTTATTTTTAATTCATGGAATAAAACAAGCTTTTCCATAACATAGTATAATAAAAAGATGATTGCACATGCAACCACAAGTCTATTATGTACAACTTGCCAGTCTTCTTCAATATATAATAATTATAATTTAGATTTCATTTTTTTCTTTTTTTTCACTCCCACACACCCTAGAGATGGTTACCATTAGACATAATTAGGTAAATATGTAAAATTATTCTATACATACTTCTGTTTATCAGTTCTTTCTTTGGATAAAGATGGCATCTTTCTTTATATGTCCTTTACAGTTAATTTGAGTATTTATAATAGTAAGAAGTGACTTGTTTGTTTAATACAAAACCTCTTTTAAAGCAGCCTAAGAACACATCAGATTTTTTTTGACTGTCACATCAAACTCTACTAATCCTCAGCTCACAGTACCAGTCTCTATTGCTAGGTAAGGATCAAGTAAAATTCCAGGAAGACCCAAGCCTTGCTTAGCCTTCTTCTTAAACAATTACTGTCTTCATCAGGTGTAGATTTTTTTAATGGTATGGCAGAAAGAATGCTGTATGAAAGATTTCGTGACTAATCTTTTTAAATGATCATTATTTTTAATGTTATTTTTTAAAATTGAATTTTAGAAAGTTTTAATATTAATTTTTTGAAAATTACAATTTATTTAATTTTAACATTCGTTTTAAAAATTCTAAGTTTCAGAAAGCTTTATGACTAATTTTTTAAAAAAGATATGACAAGCCTCTGGAGAAAATTGAATGGGAATAGTAGTACATGGCACCTCCAAAAAATTGATCACATATTAGGGCATAGAAACCTCAAAATCAAATATATAAAAGCATAAATATTAAATATATCATTTTCAGATCATAATGCTATAAAATGTTAAATAAATGGCATAGAAGGATTAAAATTAATTGGAAACTAAATAAATTAAGTGAGTCAAAGGACAAAACACAGAAGCACAGTAATTTCATTGAAGAGAATGACAAAAATTGCGACACGATACCAAAATTTATGAGATGCAGCCAAAAAAGTAATAGGAGAAAATTTATTTCTCTAACCTCTTACATAAATAAAATATACAATGAGCAAATCAATGAATTGGGCATACAACTAAAACAAAACAAAACTAGAAAAAGAACAAATTAAATATCCTCAATTGTGGTGGCTAGGTGGTGTAGTGAATAGAGCACTGACCCTGGATTCAATCTGGCCTCAGACACATAATACTTACTAGCCGCATGACCTTGGGCAAGTCGCTTAAACCCAATTGCCCTGCCCAACCCTTCAAAAAAAAAGCAAAAATAAAAATCCTCAATTAAGCACCAAAATGGAAATACAGAAAGCCAAAGATTAGACTGATGAAACCGAAAGTAAGAAAACTATTGAGCTAATAAATAAAATTAGGAGCTTGTTTTCTTTAATTAATTTAAAAAATTTTTGTTTTCTTTAATTAATTTTTAAAAATTTTCTTGTTTACATCATTCCTTTCCATGAGATTTTGAGTTACAAATTTTCTCCTCATCTTTCCCCTACTCCAAACTCCAAAACAGCGATCCCAATGTAAAGCTCCTCCCCCAATCTTCTCTATTTCATGCCCTCCTCCATCGCCACTCTAACTTTCTGGTAGGGCAGGGAGGGTCTCCCTACCCCAGTCCCTGTATATCTTAATTCCCAGTTGCATGTAGTTAATAATAATAATAATAATAATAATAATAATATATATATATATATATATATATAGTTTTTTAACATTTGATTGTAGAGATTTAAATTCTAGATTCTTTTGGTTCTTCCCTTGTCACCCACCCCAACTGGAAGGACAAGCATTTCAATACAGGCTGTACACGTGTAATTATGCAGGACATCTCCACAGTGGACCTATTGGGAGAGGCTGATTATATGTCCCTCCTATCCTGCCCCCCCACCCCTTGTTCTATTCTCTACTCTGTCCCTGTCCCTTTACTGAAGTGTGTGCTTCCATCAACCCTCCCCCAGACCCTGCCCTCCTCTCTGTCATCTGGCCTTTCATCCCCATACCCCCTACTCTCCTGTGTGGCATGATACCCCGTTTAGAGTTTATGTTGTTCCTTCCCTAAGCCAAATTTAATGCAAGAAAATGAAGGTAAAGTTGTAACAATTATCCCTTGCCTCTTCTATATGAGATGATTAACCCCATTTTGCCTCTCCCTCTCTTCTCTCATTCTAGTACTTTCCTACCTCAGAATTTCACCTTTTAAGGTATCATCCCTTTGTATTCTATTGATCCTTTACCCTCTATGTACACATATACACACATGCTCAGATATGTATTCATATGCATATATACCATTCTATATAGACATATGTGTAGGTACACACACACACACACACACATATATACGGACACACACACATTTTTATTCCCTTTACCTATCCTCATACTAAGAAAAGTTTCATAAATTACTATTATCATTTTTTCCATATTGGCATGTAAATAGTTCAACTTTAATAAGTTCCTTTTGATTTCTTTCCCATGTTTACCTTCTCATGCTTCTTGTATTTGAATGTCAAATTTTCTGTTTAGGTCTGTTTTTTTCAGCAAGAAGGCTTAAAAGTCCTCCACCTCACTGAATGACCATATTTTCCCCTGGAACATTATACTCAATTTTGCTGGGTAGGTGATTCTTGGTTTTAATCCCAACTCCCTTGATCTTCAAAATATCATATGCCAGGCCTTTCAATCCCTCAGTGTAGAAGCTGCCAGATCCTCAGTTATCCTAATTGTGTTTCCATAGTATTCAAATTATTTCCTCCTGGCAGTCTGTAATATTTTCTCCTTGATGAGAGGATTCTGAAACCTGGCAATAACATTTCTAGGAGTTTTCTTTTGGGGATCTTTTTCAACACGTGATTGGTGAATTCTTTCAAGTTCTGTTTTGCCCTTTGATCCTAAAATAGCAGGGCAATTTTCCTTGAGAATTTCTTGAAGGATGCTTTCTAAGTTCTTTTTTTGGTCACGGCATTCAGGTAAACCAAGAATTTTCAA
>JAQQSW010003063.1:0-14783 GCA_028646575.1 Pseudocheirus occidentalis
GTGTATGAATACATATCTGAGCATGTGTGTATATGTGTATATAGAGGGTATAGGATTAATTAAATGTGAAGGGAGACTTTAAAAGGCAAAATTCTGAAATGGGAGAAGACTAGAAGGAGAGGAGACAGGGAGAGACAAAATGGGATTAACCATTCCATAGAGACGAGGCAAGAGATAACTATTACAGTTTTACTTTCAGTTATTCTCATTGAATTTGGCTTAGGGAAGAAAAGGCATAAACTCTAAACTGGGCATCATATTATTACTGTTCTCATCTCATATTTTCAACAAGGATGCCCTTGATACATGTGTAAGTTGCTATAATGATTTTGTAAAGAAAGGGAAGTAGGCATATGGCTCTGTAGTTATTTATGTCCTCTTGCTCAACTTTTTTTTTTGAGGGTGGAGGTGGTGGTACTAAGGGTAGCTTTGATTTTGGAATATATTTTCCTCTTAGATGTCTTGAGAATTCGTTCTTCGGTGCCCTCAAAATTATCTTTTGCACACACTTGGTCTGGCACAACTGATTTATTGGTATTTCTTTAATGCTATTTCCACATTCTTAAGCAGCCCACCAGAGTTTATCCATGATAATTTTATGGTCACTCATGTGCCTATGGTACAAATTTCCTGTCGTAATTCTTAATAAAGAATTAATAATAATTAGAGTAATAAAAACTAACATTTATATAGAAAAAAAAGATTATTCAGTGATGAAGGTAGAGTGAGAACTTAAGAGTAGCTATGGGGACCAGGAAATACTCCAACTTTCCACTTCAAGTAATAAGACAGGGGAATGAGTAAAAGTGAAGCAAATGGTGGAAAGAAAGGCCAAAGAAAGCCTATGTCATCAGGAGGCAGCCAGGTCTCAGCTGCAGCCTGAAGATGAAAGGACCAGGAAATGAAAAGATATAAGACAGAAGGAGACTTCCCTATGGAACAGGCATTCCAGAGGGTATAGGACAGCTTTAGAGTGGGGCATTTTGTGGACTTGTTTGAAGGGGACTGGAATAAGTAATTAGACAGTGGGGGGCTAAAATGAGGTTTCAATGGTAATAGCCAGGAAATTAGAATCCCTGGGATAGGGAGATTATGGTCAGAATGCTAATCAATGGAGAAACAGCAGGCAGGCATTACATTATTGCAGTGGAATGAGTGTTGATGTGGAATTCAGGAGTCCAGGATTATTCAGGGGTGTGCTGGAACCAAAAAAGATTGTAAAATTTTCAGCATACCCATTTTCATCTCAAAAATTTACAGATGGGTTGGGTAGGTGGCGAAGTAAATAGAGCACCAGCCCTGGAGTCAGGAGGATCCGAGTTCAAATATGGCTTCAGACACTTAACACTTACTAGCTGTGACTTTGGGCAAGGCACTTAACCACAATTGCTGTGCCCTCACCTCTCCAAAAGGTTTTTTTTTTAATTGCAAATGATATAAATCAGAGCTTGATTTATTGTTTTGTTGGTTGTCTAGAATTAAGAAAATGAATGAAAAAAATGTTAGCAATGCAAATTAAACTTAAAAGCATGCCCTGAGGAGCAGCTAAATGACTTGGTAGAGAGAGCCCAGGCCTTGGAGTCCAGAGCTCCTGAGTTCAAATTCAACTTTTGACACTTACTAGCTATGTGACACTGGTCAAGTACCTTAACTCTGATCGTCTCTACCCAAAAACAAACAAAAAAAGCAAGTCCTGTATATATATTCCCCTAGAGAGCGAGTTGTTAAACATTTACCAAGATACCACTGGTCCTTGTTTTGGCCTTGATTGAACAAACAATTATTAAGCTCTGTGCTGTAGAGTATTTTTCTAGGTATTGGAGAAAACAGTTTAGATAAGACATAATCTCTACCTTCAAAGACTTATGATTTAATAGAATTAATATAAAAATTGTATGGGGAAATGTTTTAAATATTTAATCTGTGAAGAAAAGACTTGGGGGAGAGAAGGAAGTATTTGAAGGATTATCATGTGAACAAGGCATCAGAGTTTCTCTGATAAAGGTCTCATTTCTAGAGTATATAGGGAACCAATACAAGTTTACAAGAATAAGAACCATTCTTTAATTAATAAATGGTTGAAGGATATGAATATGCAATTTTCAGAGGAAGAAAAAAATCTAGGCTATCAATAGTCATGTGAAAAAAAATATGTTCCAAATCACTAAAACTTAGAGAAATATAAATGAAAGCAACTCAGGTTTCATCTCATACCCATGAAATTGGCCAAGTTAAAAAAGAAAAAAGAAAAAAAAAACAAACTGTAAATGCTGGAGGGGCTGTGGGAAAACAGGCATATTAGGGTGGCTTGGTGAATAGAGAACTGGCCCTGGAGTCAGGAGGACCTGAGTTCAAATTTGGCCTCAGACACTTGACACACTTACTAGCTGTGTGACCTTGGGCATGTCACTTAACCCCAATTGCCCTGTATTCTCCCCTCCAAGAAAAAAAAAAGAAGAAGAAAACAGGCATAATAGCGCACCAGTACTTGCATTAGTGAATTCATTGTTTCCATTATTCAGGAAAGCAATTGGAACTACCTTCCCTTCCCAATTTACTAACTTGTTCATACCTTTTAACTCAGAAATAAAAGATGTGCTGAAATGTAGACTCCAGCTTTCTTACTCTAAATAACTAGCATTTGTATAGTTCTGTTGTTTACTAACCATGTGATCTTGAGGAACACACTTCACTCTCTGGGCTCCATTTTCCTCCACTGAAACAGGAAGGAAGTGGAGCAAGTGAACCATGAGCCTGTGATTCTCAGGTAAATAGCAAAATGCTGAAATACAAGGCCTTCCCATAAGAGCGCTATTCTCTGCGGAGCCATGCCAGGAATAGAATGTTAGGCTCATTCGGATTACACTACAATCTCTGGCAGTTTTTAAGGTAAATAAACTCAGTTCCCTGGAATTACACAGGAAAAGCAGGTGTGTCTCACACAAAGCTTTTCTTTATGTACCACACAACTCTGTATATGTGTGCACACACATATATACACACATACATAAACACCCATATATACATACATACATGTGCATACATAAATATGCACTACAGAAATATGTGCACATGTGTATGCATGTAACTCCATTTCAGCTATGAACTGGAGCAGTGTTAGAAGTCCTGAGTCAGGCATGATCTGTTTGGGGATGTTTTCCTACAACTCTCTAAGCTTCCTCCAGTTCCTTCTCTGCTTTGACTTGTGGAGATAGCAAAATGGAGGTTAGCAATTCCTCTGGGAGTTTAGGACAGTCCCAGAGAGGAAATCTCCCCGGGACTGGCTACATGAGGCAGTCTGTTTGCTTTTCCTTTGGGGCAAGCTTACTAATTCCCATATATTGAGAGCAAAGGAAAAATTTTACGTATTCACTATTGCTGGCTCTGCAGTAGTGAATGAGCAAGATTATTCTTTTGCTCTCAATGTATGGGAATATATATATTTATACACACACATATTTGTTTTATTTCTCTCTTTTTTTCCTGCCGTTATCTTACTCACTTTCTTTTCCTTTACAAAGCTGGGGCAGCAACACAAGCAGCCAGCAGATCAAGTTGCTTAGTCAGGTTTCTTTTTCTGCTGTGTCAGAGGTGTCTGACCTTGGGGAGGCTGAATCCAGGCTGCACTGATGGGGCTTGGGACACCAAAATTGGAGGCTTTCTTCCCTGCTGCCCCCCACGCCCCCACCCACCATGTTCTTTGCTGGTAGTGTTTCTAGAAGCAATAGGCTATAGTTTAGGAGACCAAGGAAGACTTTGGGGGAAAAAATTGATAGGGAATTCAGATTCTAATGTACCTTTGCCTTTGAGTAGCAGAATATACACTTTTAAATTGGATGATATGGTCAACATTGTACAGAGTTCATTTTTTCAGATGATGACAATGGTAATGGTGATGGTGGAGATGATGAACCAACCAACGTGTGTTATTAAGCATGCTTTGTGCATTGATGACGACTGATGTTGGTTCTTGCCATTTTGTTGTTCAGTCATTTCAGTCACGTCTGACTCTTTGTGATCTTGTTTGGGGTTTCCTTGCCAAACATAATAGAGTGGTTTGCCATTTCTTTCTCCAGTTCATTTGACAGACGAGGAAAGGAGGCAAACAAGGGGAGGTGACTTACCCAGGGTTACACAGTTTGTAAGCATCTGAGGTCAGACTGGAACTCAAGAAAGTGAGTCTTTCTCACTTCAGGCTTGGCATTCTGTCCATTGTGCCACCTTGCTGCCCCATTTCCTGCCATGCACTTTCTCAGTTAGATCTCTAGCTCTCCTCTTGGCTATGCTGATTGGTGAGAACTCCAGCTGCCCAATTGAGCCATCTTCCTGCCATGATACCTTAACCCCTTCCTGCCTCTTTCCAGCTCTTATTCTGAGGTGGGTAAAGGTCCTGGGTCTATGATTTCATTGGTATAGGGGGCTTGTAAGTATAGAAACTCCCCTTATCGATGGAGGTTGTCAGCAATTTTTAGTCTTTGAGATTTATCTAGTACACTCAAATATTAAGTTAATTGCTCTGGATCATACTGCCAATACGCATCAGAGTCAACACTAGACTGCAGGCCTTCCTGGTCCCCAGTCAATTTTTCAGCCACTACACCATTATACCTTTCTCTAATAATAGTAATAAAATCAAGACTGTTACCAATAATAATAAAATCAAGGGTACATTAGCATTACAATGTCCTATGGCTCCCTCCAATATCATCCCTGTGACTTTTCCCTAGCCAAAACTTCCTTATATTATGTTGTCTTCCCCATTAGAATGGATGATGCTTTAGCTGGTACTGTCTAGCTTTGATATTTGATATTCTCAGGCCTTAACACACAGTAAGCTAGTAATAAATACTTTTTCATTCATTCACTTTCAGTTAGGATGATAGTGGTGGTGTGTAGTGGTAGCAATAGAAAGAAACATGGTGGGCATAAGTTGTTTGAAGAGTATGATCAAGGATGATTTATGCTACCGCACCAGCATAAAAGAAATGTTCAGAGGTGTATGTAATTGGAAAAGGGAGTGGGGGGAGGGACCATAAATCATATAGTAGAAGCAACTGATAACAGATGAGCAACCTCCAGTCATTCTGGAAAACAATTTGGAACTCTGCCCAAAAAGGTTATCGAATCACATCTGCCCTTTAATTCAGTGGTACTACTACTACTAGATCTATATTCTAAAAATAACAATGAAAGAAGAAAAGACCTATGTGTAAAAAAATATTTATAGCCTATCTTTTTGTGGTGACAAAGAATTGGAAACTAGGGGGATGCCTCTCATTTGGGGAATGACAGAGCTAATTATGGTATTGGAATGTGATGGAATACTATTGTGCAATAAGAACTAATGATTTTCTATGGTTGGTTTCAAAAAGATCTGGGTATACTTGTGTGAACTAATATAAAGCAAAGTGAGCAAAACAAAGAGAATAGAAATAATATTGTAGAGTCAAATAATTCTGAATGTCTTAAGAACTCTGATCAATATGATTACCCATCATAATTCCAAAGGATTCATGATGAAATATACTATCCACCTCCTGACAGAGAGATAATGGACTCAGATTAAAGACTGAGACACATTTTTTTAACACAGCCAATACAGGAATATTTTGCTTTACTAAACATATTTGTTACAAGGGTTTTGCTTTCTTCCCTTTTTTCCAGTGGGAGCATGGTTGGTTGGAAAAGTAGGAGGGAGAGAAGGTATATATTTATTAATTGACAAAATATAATTTAATTAAAAAAAAAAGATGGACAACCTTAGTACTGCATTGATATTTACAGAATAGTACATGAACCAGTGGAAGAGTTCCAATACATTGGATGGATCCCTTTTGGAGAACTTAAAGGAGCACAAATTTGTTGGAAGCCAAGAATGGTCCAGGATGAAAAGGCATGGAGAAATTATTCACTGAACCTGTAGTGAGAATGCCTAACATTGATGAGGTCATGGATCCTTTGAAATATACAAATAGGATAATTATGATAAAGATCTAAGCACACTCAGATGGAGATACAGAATCACTTGCAATATTTTATTACTGTTGAACTGAAAGTGTATTGGCCTTAGAGTCAGGAAGACCTGGGTTCAGTTCCTACCTTTCACACATACTGCTTGTTGTTACCCTGGTCAAATCACTTAACCTCTTTCTACCTCCAGGCAACTCTCAAAAAATCTACAAGTTGCAGATGAGTTAACTGATTTGCATTAGTAAATGGAGTTCCCCAGTCAGTGCCAGTGCCAGATATCTATAAATTTACAGATCCAATGAAACAAACAGAGAGACAGATGGATGGATAGATAGATTGACAGATAAATGAATGAATAACTCAATGAATAAATAAACAGATAAATGAATGAATGAATAAGAGTGATATTTTTGTTTTTCAAAACATAGGATAGAACCTAATGGTTTTACCCAGTGTGGGAGGATATAGATAAGAGTTGCAAAGGATGAGCAAGCATGGCTAGCTAATGATCTGCATCTTTGGAAGGAATATCCACTTGGACAAGATCATATATCTATTCATCAATGTGCTAGAACCATCTGAAACCAGCTTTCAGTGTGAGCTCTAAATCCATGATCTGATAACACCTCCAAAATCAGCAAATATTACACATTTGAATCATCAAATAAATTAACAATTTAATTAGATGACTAATTAAATCAAGACTTGATTTATTATTTTTATTATCTAGACCTTTTTAAAGTGATGAAGAAAATGCTAATAACATATATTAAATTTAATACATTTTTTGGTGAGCCGGTTATGAAACATTCATCAGCATATCTCTGTATCTATTGGAGTATTTGCACATATGTGAGGCTTGTGTCAGCAGCTGAATTAATAGTTCTTGAAGATAGGGACCATGTGTTGCACTTTTTTATATTCCTGAAGTACTTAACATAGTGTGTTGCATATTATAGATGGCCCTCTCTCTCTCTCTCTCTCTCTCTCTCTCAGGGTCACCTTTCTTCTCTATAAAATGAGGGGACAGGATTAGGTGATGTCTAAAATCTCTTCCTGGCTGCTAGATAGCACAGCAGATAGAGCATTGGGTCTGGAGTCAGGAGGACCTGAGCTCAAATGTGCCCTTGGATACTTATTCGCTGTGTGACCTTGGACAAGTCACTTAACCCTGTTTGCCTCCCTTTCCTCATCTATAAAATGAGCTGGAAAAAGGCAAACCACTCTAGGATCTTTGCCAAGAAAACCTCAAATGGGGTCATGAAGAGTTGGACACTACTGAACAAAAATAACAAACATCCTTTCCCGCTGTAAATCTATGATCTGATAATAACTTTACATGCTTAATTTCTGCTTTCCATTCTTCCTTCTTCATCAGGATACCTAAAGTCGAAATTCAGCTGTACTTCCTATGACCTGTGTGACCTTGGGGAATTACTTCTATCAGCAGATAAGGTAGTTGAACTAGATGGCCTCTAAGATCTCCTCCAGTTCTTCATCTATGACCTAAGATCACAGAGAGGTACCAGGTTCTGACTTGGCAAAGCCTTCTGATAGTATTTTTGTTTGGGGGTTAAAAATAGCTGAGCACACACCACTCCTTCCGATTAGTAATCCTCCTTGTGTGTTTACCATATGTCTGAATGACAGAGGCTGCCCTCAGTTTAAAAGCCTCACGGAGAAGGACTATATTTAATAGACCAAGTGGCAGCACCAGCTAAATGAAGATATACTTCCTCTCCTGCTTAGCCAGTGTGGAGATGAATAGACATTTTTAGATTCAAATAAAATGAGTGGATCGACTTATGTTTTCTCTTGAAGAAATGAAGATACATGAAAATACATATTTATGAATCTACTTTAACAGTCCCAAGGTTACCAACTAGGGACAGGGTTCTCCTTCCTGCTGCATGTCAAAAAAACAAAAACAAATGAGGACTGATTGAAGAGAGTATCTATCAGGCAGTCAAGGACCCATCAAGTTCTGTCTTTGCTATTTCTTACCTTTACACTTAGTTTCTCTGGGACTTAGTTTCTTCATCTTTAAAAAAGAAGAGCTTGGATTGAAAGACCCCTAAGGTCCCATCCAGGTTTCTATCACTGAATCATAGAATTTCTGAGTGACCTCAGAGGATGCCAGTCCAATCCAATGAAAAATGCCATCAACAACAGGTCTAACAATTCATGTCCTAGGTTTTACTTGAAGACGTCCAGTAAAGAGGCTGCACATTTTACTTTGGGCTGAAATCAAATATTAGAAAGCTTTTCTTTACCTCAGCTCTAAATTTGCCCAGTTTCTTCCAGTTTCTATTACTCTGAGTTTTGCTTTCTGGAGCTAAGCAGAACAAGATTCAACTCTTTTATCTTGACAGTTCTTCAGACACTTAAAGATGGTTATCATTTTCCCCTTCAGTGTTCCCCACAATACACACACACCTTAGTTAACCATTTCCAGTTCTTTTAAATGTTTAGCATGTGGCATGAACTTCAGGACTTTCACTATTCCTGACTGCCCATTTTTGGCTTTTTCCCAGATTGTCAAAGTCCTTCCTAAAATGCAGCCATCAGAATTAAACACATTTTAATTATAGTCTGATCAGTATATCAAGAATATTGCCTCCTTATTTCTGACCACTATCACCCTCTTAATATGGCCTAAAATAGTACCAGTCTGTTTAGTTGCTATATAGTCTGATTATATGTCTTGATTTCATGTCCTAATTTTTCCACTTACTCTTTTTTAATATATTATTTTATTTTCCCCCATTACATGTTAAAACAACTTTTAACATTTGTGTGTTTTTAAGCTCTGAGTTCCAAATTCTAGCCCTCCCTTCCCTCCTCTCCTCCCTGAGATGGTATAGAATCAAATGTAGGCTATACATGAGAAATCATGTAAAACATTTCCATATTGATCATTTTTTCTTTTCTTTTGTCTTTATTAATTTGTTTGTTTACTTTTAGTTTACAAGATTCAGTTCCACAATCCCTTGAGTTTCTAATTTTCTCCCCTTTCCTCTCTGCCCCCCGCCCATGGTAGCATGCAACCAAGTATAAGATCTGCAAATACTTTCACGTTAGACATTAGTCAGGTTATAAAGAAGGGTTGTACCCACATGTACAAAAATATTTATTACAGCTCTCTCTGTGGTGGCAAAACACTGGAAACTTAGGGGATGCCCATCAATTAGGGAATGGCTGAACAAGTTATGGTATATGAATGTGATGGAATATTATTGTGCCATAAGAAATGGGAAGGAGATTGACTTCATAATTACCTGGAGAGGGGTATATGAACTGATGCTAAGTGAGAAGAGCAGAACCAGGAAAAATGTATACATAGTCACAGATACATCATATATGTGACAACCAACCTTGATAAACTGGACTCCTCTCAGCAACGCATAGTTAAAAGACAGCTCTACAAGGCTCAGAATGGAAGGTGATATCTACACTCAGAGAAAGATCTAGAAAGACCAGAGTTTAAATGGAGACTGAAGCAACACGTGCTATTGTTCTTTTCCTTGTTTGGTTTTGTTTCTTTTTTTCCCCATTATTCGCTCCATTGGTTACAATGCTTCTACACTACAGGACCATTGTACAACGTGAAAGTGTTTGCAGATTCCATACATGATAGTATGCCACCATGGGGGGGAGGGCAAAAGGGAGGGGAGAAAATCTGAAATTCAAGTGATTCTATAACTTGACCTTGTAAACTAAAAGCAAAGAAAAATAAAGAAAGAAAGAAAAAGAAAAAAAGGGTTGTAACAGATGGAATGAACAATGGGAAAGAGCAAAGAAAACAAACAAGAGAAAGAATGAGAGCGCATAGTTTGCTTCAATCTGCATTCAAATTCTATTCTTTCTAGTTCTTTCTCTGAATGTAGACATCTCTCTCCATCATGAGTCTTTTGGAGTTGTCTTATAACCCTGCAATGCTGAAAAGAGTCCAGACTATCAAAGTTAGTCATCACACATACATTGTGTCTATAATTATGTACAAATTTCTCCTGGTTCTGCTCTTCTCACTTAGCATCAGTTTGTATACGCCTTTCCAGGTAAATATGAAGTCTGTCTACTCCTCATTTCTTTTAGCACAATAGTATTCCATTACATTCATATACTACAACTTGTTTAGCCATTCCCCAATTGATGGGCATCCACTCAATTTCCAATTCTTTGCCACCACAAAAAGAGCTGCTATAAATATTTTTGTACATATGGGTCTTCCTCCCACTTCTATGACCTCTTTGGGATACAACTCTAAAAGTGGTATTGCTGGATCAAAGGGTATGCACTTATTTACAGCCCTCTGGGCATAGTTTCAGATTGCTCTCCACCAACAATGCATTAGTGTTCCAATTTTTCCATATCTTCTCCAGCATTTGTCATTTTCCTGTTTTGTCATTTTAGCCAATCTGACCAGTGAGATGTGGTACCTCAGAGTTGTTTTGATGTGCATTTCTCTAATCAATAGTGAGTTAGAGCATCTTTCATATGCTTATAGATATAATTCATTTCTTCCTCTGAAAACTGCCTGGTCATATCCTTTGACTATTTATCAATTGGGGAATGATTTGTATTCTTATAGATTTGATTCAATTCTCTATATATTTTAGAAATGAGGCCTTCATCACAGACACTGGTTGTAAAAATTATTTCCCAATTTTCCATTTCCCTCTTAATCTTGGTTACATTGGCTTTGTTTGTACAGAAACTTTTTTCAATTTAATGTAATCAAAATTATCCATTTCACATTTGATAATGTTCTCTAATCCTTGTTTGGTCATAAAGTCTTCCCTTCTCCATCAATCTGACAGGTAAACTATTCCTTGCTTTCCCAGACTGCTAACAGTATTAGCCTTTATACCTATCAAACCATTTAGATTTGATTTTGGTATACAGTGTTAGATAATGGTCTACACCCAGTTTCTGCCATACTATATTCCAGTTTTCCCAGCAGTTTTTGTCAAATAGTGAGTTCTTGTCCCAAAAACTTGGGTCTTTGGGTTTATCAAACAGTAGATTATTATAGTCATTGACTGCTGAGTCTTGTGTACCCAATCTATTCCATTGGTTCACTCTATTCCTCAGCCAGTACCAACTAGTTTTGATAACTGCTGCTGTATAATACAGATTATATATTGATCATTTTGTAGACGATTTGATTTTAAGAAAGAAAGAAAGAGAGAAAGAAAGAAAGAAAGAAAGAAAGAAAGAAAGAAAGAAAGAAAGAAAGAAAGAAAGAAAGAAAGAAAGAAAGAAAGAAAGAAAGAAAGAAGAAAGGAAGGAAGGAAGGAAGGAAGGAAGGAAGGAACAAAGGAAGGAAAAAGCAAAACTAGCCTGCTTCAGTCTGTACTCAGATAACATCAGGTGGTTCTCTGGAGGCAGATAACATGCTTCATCACGAGTCTGGGGATCCTCTTGGATCATTGTATTGCTGAGAATATCTAAGTCATTCACTATTCATCTTTGTACAGTGTTGTTGTTGTTGTTACTGTGTGCAACATTCTCCTGGTTCTGGTCACTTCACTTTGCATCAGTTCATGTTTTTCTGAAATTGTCCTGCTTGTCATTTCTTATAGCACAATAATATTCCAGCACAATCATATCCTACAACTTCTTAAGCCAATCTTCCACTTGTTCTTGCAACCAAGAACGTTTCATCTATAAAATGTGCATGGAGGGAAGGAGGGAGTTACTGATACGATTTCATTAAGTGAGGAACCCTAGTAAGGAAATTCCCTTTATCAATACTAATTGACACCCAATCTGTACCTTATACTCCTAGAAAGTTGCCAGAGGCATTTAGAGATTAAATGATTTGCAGATTAATGTGTCAGGGGCAAAACTTGAAGCCAGGTTTTTATGACTCTGAAGCTATCTATCCACTACATCATATTACTTCATAAAATATGTGCTAATACTATGATATTATGTAAATATTATATTTTAATATTAATTATATAACACTCTAAATAAATCAATAATCAATAAGCATTTATTATGTCTAGTATGCACCAGGAACTGTACTAAGCACTGAAGATGCAGAAAGAGTCAAAAGAATATTCCTGCTCTCAAAAAGATAATACTATTAAAATCATATCCCTGGAGGAAAGGGCCTGCAACACATAACATTGAGAGCTCTACTTACACAGAATATTGGTATATAATTCATACAGCAAAATGAGGTTAACTTGAGCATCAAGATCATTATCATCATCATGATCATTGAGAAAATAAAACAAACGAAACTCAAAAAACTTGCTTGGGGGGAAAGGAGTTTATTTGCCTATTATTTGCCTAATAGAAGGAGTGAATTTATTATGGACTACCTGACTAGGTGGAGGCAGGTAGGTGGCTTGGTGAATAGAGCTTTGGGCCTGGAGTCAGGAAGATTAGAGTTCAAATCTGACAGTATTGGCATACCACAGTCCATGAGGTCACAAAGAGCCAGATATGACTGAATGACTGAACAATACATGACTAGGTATGTATGAGTCCCAGATGTTTAGTCACAAAAGTTAAAGAAACCACTTCCTTCCTTTCACTACTCACCTCTTCAACTTACTATTAATCTACTAGGAAAACTCCTGTTACATTTTCACTGCCTTCACCTAAAGCAGTGGTTCTCAACCTGTGGGTTATGTTCAATTTGTAATAATGAAAATACATCCTCCGTATCAGATAGAGTCATAACAGTAGCAAAATTACAGTTATGAAGTAGCAACAAAAATAATTTTATGGTTTGGGGGGGGTCACCACAACATGAGGAACTGTATTAAAGGGTCGCAGCATTAGGAAGGTTGAGAACCACTGGCCTGAAGTTTAGGATGAGGACACTTGCTTTATTTCTCATGTCATTAGGTGGACCAGACCCATTATAAAATATAGTTGGGTTGCCACAGTCCAAAAAGAGTAGTCTTTCTCCAACAAACTGTCTCTGCCCTAGGTTTATTTGCCTCTCCTACCTAATATTTTTCTCTGAAACCTGCCAGATAGCCTTCCGTGTTAGAAAATTCCATTTCTTATACAGTCTTGTTGATTGGCCTTTCTGAATGGTTAATTATAAAATATTGCTAATTGATTACAGGCCAGCTTCTGAAATCAGACGTGAAAAACCATTCAAAGGGGAGAAACAAATAAGTGAGACTTTGCCTGGGGGAAAGAATAACCTGGATCTCTTCAGGATCTACCAGTTGTCTCAATCCATGAAGTAAGGATGGCATACCACGTGCCAAGTCATGGGAGGTCTCACAGGACCGTGGAATATCCTTCTTCCTGCCTTGACCTGAAAACAGTTGTGCCCATGGCTATCTGGTGATGTCCTTGACTGCATCTCTTCCCTGTTCTTCTTTTCCTCACTTTGGATCAATCAGCTATTGCCATAGTTTGGACATGGGAGCAGTCCTAGATTTGGAGGTGTCATATGTTGCCCCAGTTTAGTGGGTAGGTGTTTTCCTAATATCCAGGCTTGTAACTTTTCCCCTTCCCTCTGTTCTTCTTTGGATTTGTGTAGTCCAACCACGTGGTCTTCCCTTAAATATACTCAATAAAATAACCTATCACTTTCAGCATCAACAGACTCATTTCATTCTTTTGTGAAGCTCTTTAACATTCTAGTAACAGATAGCACAATAGAAAAATATTACATTTTAAAAATTAAAGCTGAGTAAAATTACAATTGCTTTTAAATTTCTAAGAGTTTTATGGTTCACTATAAGTAGAACCATCCAAAGATGCTGCAAAACAAAGTTAGCATTTCTTATCCCAGATAATCCTCTGAGTGTGCAAAAAAGATGGATGAGTCAATCAAGCGACCTACTTTGCATCTTGCATGATATTTTTACAGTCTATTGATTTAGCAAGGTCATTAAATCTTTTTCACAGCTCTCCTATTGTGCTATTCTCAGTACTTAAGATAGAAGTAGACCCAGTTGTTTGGGGAATGGCACCACATACTATAGACTACAAATGGAACAGAGTATCACTGCCTTGTAAGAAATGATGAATACTACATTGCTTGCCTTCTCAATAGGTGGGCACAGGGCTGGAGAGAGAGAATTTGGAACTCAAAGAAATGTTTTTAAATGAATGTAAAAAAATTTTTAAATGATGAATGTGAAAAATTTTAAAAAGCAGAAGAGTTACATACATCGATGTCGAGTGAGGTCATCTGAACCAGGAAAACAATACACACAATGACTTTTGAACAAAAACACTGAACCAGAATGTCGTGTAATTACAAGTGACCAAGTCTAGCCCCTTCCCTCTCTTCTTTGCAGAAGTGGAGGACTATGGGTGTGGAACATTGACTATATTGTCAGACTTGGTGGATCTGTTGGTTAATTTTGCTACATTGCCTTTTCCCCACTCTTGTCTTTTAAATTCCATAACAAAAGATGGCTCACTGTGTAATAAAATCAAAAAATAAATTCAGAGGCTATGGACGGGGCTGCCATGGAGGGACCGCTCTTCGTGCAGAGTCAGTGCTTCGGGGCCAAGAAATGGAAGAAGACCTGGGCAGTCTTGTACCCCTCCAGTCCCAATGGAGTGGCCCGGCTTGAGTTCTTTGAGCACAAAGGGTCAGGCTCTGGAAGCGGGTGGGGCGGCTCCCGACACCTAGACTGCCAAGTGATTCGCTTGTCAGATTGTGTGAGTGTGGCCCCCGTAGCCTTGGACAGCCCCCCAGGACCTGGCACATCAGTTTTTCGCCTGGACCCTGCTCAGCGCTCTCACCTCCTGGCGGCAGAGGGCCCTGCCAGTGTTGCCTGGGTGCAAATACTTTGCCAAACTGCCTTTCCGAAAGGCTG
>JAQQSW010003064.1:0-14783 GCA_028646575.1 Pseudocheirus occidentalis
TTTTATCCATAAAAAAGGATTCTAGAGTTTTGTTGGTCTTTTTATTTTGCTTCCTCTTCCTCATGTTGGCCAGTCAATTAATTGGTTGGTTTTTTTAGGTCTGTGAAACTCTGCTTCCAAGGGGGAAAGCTCTGTTCCAAATCGCTGGGGTTTTCCCAACTGCCGGAGCTATTAGGGGGGTGTTGCAAGTCCCCCCAGCTTTGACTTGCTAAGAGTGCACCCCAAGACCACCACCCAAGACCACAACCCGGATCCAGGCTGCTCAACGCAAGAGCACTTGTCCCTGATCAATCGATTTAGCCCCCCTGAGGGGTCCGCAGGCCAGGGGCTCTGAAGTAGCCTGGTGGGGGCCGTGGGCAGATCCCCCAGTTCCCTTCCCCCACTGCTTCCTTGCCCAGGGGGCAGATTGGCCAAACTGTTTTACCACCCCCAAATTAATTTTCAAAGTTTCACTTTCACTAACCGTCTCTGACAATTTTAATATCCCCTTAATCAGGTGCTTTAGATTTTCTTTGAAGTTGACTCAAGCTGTGGTTTGGGAGACTCAGCTCCTCCCGGCTGCCCTGGGTCCTAGCCTGGCCAGGCTGCTGTTTTGGGCTGGCCAGATCTCTGCTCTGCTGTGGTGTGAGCTGCCCCTTTCCCGTCCCTGTTCCTCATGTCTTGGCAGATGTGGAGGTGCTGGAGGCTATAGAACCTCTCAAGACTGGCTGTGGTGCCACAGCTCAGCACAGCCAGGCTCCTTCCCACTGCCCCAGGCCTGGCTGTGGTCTTGGCTTCAGGCTGTTCCAGCCTCTGTTCCAGCTGCCACGCTGAGCCCCTGCTGCCGAGCTGCCTTCAGTAAGAGCTGTGTTCTCTGTATTTTTGTGTGAGTCTGAGAGTCCTAGATGCTGTCTGGGCTCATAATTTTATGGGTGTGTATGTTGGTGGTGTGGGAGCTGTGGGACCTTGCTGCTTCTACACCGCCATCTTGGCTCCACCGGGCCCAGTTAATTTTCACTCTGCCCAAGAACCTCTCCGTGGCCGTCTTGACTTTGCCATAGGTGCCCTTGCCCAGGGTCTCTTGCAGCTTGTAACGGTATTTGAGGTTGTGTTTGTGATGGTGTCATTTCACACCATGCTGTTGTTGCTGCTGCTGCTGTTGCTGCTTTTGAGGTGACTGCTGCTGCTGCTTCCTCAGCTCTGGTGCCAACCCGGACGCCAGGGTGCTCAAACTGACCACCGAGACCGCCGGGACTGAGGTCCCCGTAGAATCCATGGCTGCTGCAGCCCCAGTCTCAGGGACATTCTTTATACGCAAACAGGGTTTCTGGGGGAATTTTAAAGTTAGTACCTAAGATAAGCATTAAGGCAACATGGATTGTTTGAGATTCCAACCTTCAGGAGTTTCATCCTTTTATAGAATTCCCACAACATTCACTTTTGACTTGCTATCTTTGCTAGTGGCTGTTTGTGGCCAATTGTGTAATACGTTGTTCTGAAAATGTGATGGCTGCTTCCTTACCACACTCTGTTTCAGCTGCTCATGAGACTTTTCATGTTTTTAATGACATTTTTTCATATATCTGGCACTCATTGCTAGGTCATTTTTCACTTCGAATATTCTTTTGCCTTACTTAGACCAGCAAAAAATAAACATGAGAAAGAGAAATTTCATTCATTGACATGACAGACAAACAGGAATTAGGTCTTCATCTCCATCTGATGAGGAGGAAAGGAAGTATGTAAATATGAACTCAGGTTTTGCCTATGAAGTCATCAGTTCTCTAAAATACATTAGAACAATTTTTTTTCTCTACATGGTACTCTTCCAAATTCAGTCTTGTGGATTTCCATCCCCACACTGTATGAGCTCCTGTATTATCATGAATGAAATCAAATATCAAAGTTCCATGTTTTATTTACAGGAATCAGAAAATATCTCTGCAAGCTTCATGGACCTAGCCCACAATAATTTGTTATTTGTGTTACAGAAGCAAAATTGATTATTATTAGGCATTTACTTTGAAAGGTATCAAGGGAAACATTTGATAGTTAAAAAAAGTCAATCTATTCCTTTTTATATTTTCTCCCAAGACATCATGATCTTTGACAGAGATATCTGAATACAAAATTTTGCTGGGTGAGTTATTATCACCATCCTTAAAACCATTTTCTAAAGATACAAGGGACTATGCTCATAGTCCTATACAAAGAAAATGACCAGTCATCATCTTTGTGCTCCAGGAATTCTTAATAAAACATAAAGAAATATATAAAGGAGCAAAAGTATAAGAATTTGACTCATTTTTAGATATTTTCTTGTTCCTTTCATTCATGGCTTGATAAAAATCCACAGGGGAAATGAATTAAAGCTTAGGAGAGAAGCTGTAGGACTTGGATATTTAAGCAGCATTGCCATCTATCCTGTTTTACATACAGAACGATATCAAGTGGTATGTATGGCCTCAGGAACTGTTGAATACCAAGAACTGTAGAATCTCCCTAAGGGACTTATAGAAATATGATACAAATTGAGGGGTGTAGTGGATAATCTCAGGCTTGGAATCAGGGATACCTGGGTTAAAGCCTAACCATAGTTACTTATTATTTGCAATTGCTTTGGCAAGTCATTTTAACTTTTACCTCCTTTTTCCATATGTAAAACCTTTGTTCCATATTTGTAGGGATCAAATGAGATAAGCACAATGCCTGTCATGTAATGAGTGATATAGAAAAGTTATCTATTATCATATTGTTGGAAATCAAAATCTGAGGCTGATTGGAATTGAGTGTAAATCTGAATTGAGTGGAATCATAGGCTAGAGTTGAGGCCAGTGATATGGTATTCTCCTTGCTGGCAAAAGAGTTTCAGGGTTTTAGTTTTCTTTTATATAGTGATGGGAAGTCATTGTAATTTCTTAAAGACTGGGTCACATAGTTAAAAGTGATAACCAAGGACCATTTATTCAGGCAATAAAACTAGATTGGAATGAGTTGCATCAGAGAGATAGCAACAGTCAAGATCATATAGGACCCATCCTAGGCTAGTATGTTGCTTTAATTTTGTGGAACCCTTAAAATCATGTGGGTATTACTTCAGAGGCCAAACACCTCACCAATGCCCTTTGTCTTACAAATAAACAGATCTATGTTGATTATGTGACTCAGCTAAGGTTACTGGGAGTGTAATTATCAGACAAGAAATTTTGACCTCTGGATCCTGTGACTTTAGAGTTGGTTCTTTTTTTTTTAACTGAAATGTTGCCTTCCTAGTCTTGATGCCCAAAGCTCTATCAAAAATTGTAAGGGAGAAAGAGAAAAGGAAAATAGGTTACTGAAAAAGAATATACTTGGGAGGAAGCTGAGGATAGAAAAAGATTCTAGAGTTAAGTTAGACATCAGTTTGAATTCTACCTCTCATATTTTCTATCTGTGTGACCTCTGCCAAAACATTTAACCTATAAAATAAGGGTATTGTAGTTAATGACCTACATTGGAGATGTCATGTATATAATTTTTAAATTTTCGTCCTGTCACACAACACAATATTTCTCTCTTTTTGTCTCTCTTTGTCTCTCTCCTTCTCCTAGTCTTTCAAGAACTTGCTGTGAGGTAAAAGACTCTTACCCCTCTGTATTTAAGTGGTATGCTCTGACTTTGTGGGCTAGATTTTTCTTCCCTGTTCTGGCTTAGGTCTCCTTTGCTGACCAGAGTTATTTTGAGTCGGATATTTGTAGGTCTGGGAAGTCTTCTCACTGTCAGTTCCATATATTAAGAGTTCCTAGGCTCTTCCATAAAGGTAGTAGGAGAAATGTACATTGGGGAGCATGGCCCCTGACAGGAGAAATTCACTTTCTTTCACGGCTGGTTTAAACCCCTAGCACTTGCCTTTGACTACAGTGTCATGGGAGAGACAGGGGCAATGATGCCTTCCCATTCAGCCATAGAAATACTTGTAAAGTTTTCTAGTAAAGGGGATCAGGACTGAAATGCCGGCAGTAGGAAATCATACAGCACACAGCAACATAGGAGTGCACCAAAATCAATTTTATTGGGCCAGTGTTAATACCTGATATTGTCAGAGCAGGGTCAGGCTCTTGCAGTGGCATAGCATGGTAATGGTGGCACAGAAACACTGAGATACCAGTACATGAGAGTATTTCCTTTCCACAGAATAGGAGAGTAGAGTAGACCCTACTAGAAATAAGGAATAAAATGGGAAACATTATTGGGCCTACTTATGGAAACTGTAGGGGCAGTGTCCAGTGGCATAAGCCGCCTTCAGTATTTGAATTCAGGTCAGTTCATTGCTTTTTCTACTGCCCCTATACTTCTCTGTTTATTTTAATAATTAAGTTTTAGAAAGATCTAGTAGAACAATGTTTTCTTAAATGAAGCCTAGTAATTATTTTGAGCACTTTGTTTTTATAAAGAAATATTACCGTATTCTGAATTGAGAATTCTTTGGAGTAAAAACACTCTCTGTCTCTGTCTCTGTCTCTGTCTCTCTCTCTCTCTCTTTTTTTTTTTTTGCTTTTTGTAGACAGGTTGAAGATACCTTGTTTCAAGTTTATATTTGAAAAGACCTGATGAGAGGTTATATACTAATTAATCAGCCTGCCTCACTGACTCAAAACAGTTCCCATAATTGGAGGCATCTTTATCTAAGCATTCTTAGGAGCACAAATCTGAGTTGGTCGGACCCATTCAGTGGCATATTATTATCAACACTCTGATGACAGTATAAATAACCTCCCTCATCTATCAGCATCTTATATTTAACAGTATTAAAGTTTACTAAAATACTCTTTATGAAAAAAATTACTGTCTCTGACAGAAGATCTGATTTGCAATCTCATTCAGAATCTAGTTTATAAAGTGGACTCAGAAAATCACCATATCAAAGATTTTATTTTTATATGTGAGATGTAAGCTCGTGATAGAATAAAAAACTCCCCAGAAAGTTAGTTCATCTTCCTCAATCAAAAGGTAAAGAAGAGTCTAAATGAGTTTTTACTATATTTGGTTTTTAAAATTTACTTCATTTAAATTAGCATCAGGGGTTCTCAACCTGTGGGTCGCGACCCCTTTGGGAGTTGAACGACCCTTTCACAGAGGTTACAGGGGTCGCCTAAGACCATCAGAAAACACATATTTCTGAGAACCGAGACACTGCTCCTCTATCCATCTCCAGGCAGGTCTGTCCACATGCAGACATACCCACATATGAGTATTAAAAGGTTGCAGCATTAGGAGGGTTGAGAACCAATGAAGCAGATATTATGTACATTCTTCATACTATATGTTTTCATTATACAGTTCTCTTTCTTTGTATTTCCAATTTAATGAGATTTTTAAACTGGTTTGCTGGAGCGGGGAAAGCTAACCAAAAACAGTATGGCACAAATTGAATTACAAAACCTGGTGTGGTCCTTTAACTCAATTATCCCTCATTCATGTTATTTCAGTCATCTTGGGTGGTAGCTATTCCGAATGAAGGACCACAAAATCTTTCTCATTGTAAGAATTAGCCCTCATTACTAGGTCCAGACATTTGTAAGAAGGTATTTCTAGAATTTGAATGAAAGGATTATTTGGTATGTATGTCATACCATTTGGTGAAATGAAATCTCAGTATTAGGCAGATTTTAAATGGGTCACCACCTGAATACTTGAAAGACCAGCTCAATTAAAAAAATCACTTATTATTAACAGCCTACTGTGTCTAAGGTACTGTCCTAAGTGGTGGAAATCTAAAATTAAAAAAAAACCTAGACAAAATACTTCAAGTCCACCTCAAGTTTGATTTCTCATAGGGAGGAAAGTATGATTACATAAGAGATATTATCCTCTCTGATTGTTCTTGCTTATTTACTGACCCCACCATCTTAAACACATCCTGAATATTTCCTACACTAACCTGCTCATCATTTATGTCAAATCAGATAATAGGGTAATAGGTTTTTAGAGTTAGATGAGACCTTCGAAGTCATCACATTTCCCCCTCCTTGTTTTAAAAGTGAGGAAACTAAGGCCCCACCAATTAAATGTTTATTAATTACCTACAATCCTCCAGATACTGTTTTAAATGCCTTGTCTACAAAAAAATCCAAATAGTGTTTCTGTCCTTAAGATCTTACAGTATAGTGGTGGAGACAACATGTAAACAAATATATACAAAGTAAGCTTTTATACAGGAGAAATAAGAAATATTATACAGGTAAGGCAAGGGAATTAAAAGGGTTTGGGGAAGACTTCCACCTGAAGGTGGGATTTTAGTTGCAGCTTAGAGGAAACTAGGAAGGTCAGTAGGATAAAGAGAGGAGGGAGAGCTTTCCAGGCATGGTGAACAAGCAAAGATAATATCTGATGCCCAGAGATGGAGTATACAGCCAGAGTTGTCTTGCTGTGGATATAATGAATGACAGAGTTGAGATTTGAGCCACAGTCTTGATTAAAAGTCTCGTGTTCTTCCCACCATACACTTGACTCTCTTCCTTCCATATAGTCTCTCTTGAGCCTATTATGAATATCTCCTTCTTTATCTAATAATGCACAAAGTTGCTTTCTTTTCCCTGACTTACAAACCCACCATAGTTTGAGTCAATAAAAGCATTTGACTTGGAGCTAGGAAGAATCAGGGGTTTGAAAATTCTCCATTAGACACTTAGTAGCTGTATGATATAAGACAAATCACTCAATTTTTCTATATCTCTGTTTCCTGACCTGTAAAATGAGGCCATTGGGTTTGAAGACCTCTACATTCCCTTCAAATCTAGGTCTGCTTATCTCTACATTTCATATATGCCATGCTTTGCTCAACCTCTGCTTATCTTTTCTTTTGCTTATCCAAATTGTCTTTGGCACCTATTGCTCAGAAAGGCTCCTTACCTTTGAAACCACATTAATGTTTATTTTTTCTAAATTTCCATTTCAATTATAATGAGATGTTGGTACTTAATTATTCTCTAATAATTTGATTTGTGTCAATTTTGAGTCATTGACAAGACTGCAGACTTTGAAAACAGAGGGCAATAGAGACACTTGCCTGTTATTTGAATAAAACAAATTTTGAAATAATCTTATGGTAATTACAGATTTTTTAAAAAAACTTCTGTAGATGTAACTGAGGATTCATTGGGTCTCCAAGTAACAAATGGAGTTACATTTCTTGATCTTTGTAAAGGATTCTGTATGAAATTATCAATTTAAAGAAATGTTCCCTCTGGCAAGATATTGAAAATGACTTTAATCCTCAAACTATTAAAACAAAGGTTTTCAGAGTAACCCCTAGCAAACAGAACAAAAAAGAATTCTCTTTGATCTTCAATTCTTTCCTGAATTGAGGCACTAAGAAAGTATGCAAAACCATATCAGCATCTTGGAATTATTCACCATGAAAAAGCCAGGAGTATTTATATGTATATCAGAATCAGAATGTGAATGTGCTAAAAAAAATATAGGAAAGCTAACAACTTTCTTTTTCTGTCCTCTCTTCTATGGACTTTTTTCTTCACTATGCAACTTTGGATTATTAGTGTTTTTTTTTTTTCATTTTGGGATTTGTGTATAGACAAGAACAAGTGAGGGGAAGAAGCAATATAGCTGTTTTTTAATGTACAATTCCTCATTTTTGAGTAGGTACAATTTGAGTTCCTACCATCTTCTCATCTTTTTCTCTCACTCTCTTATCTCTTTCACTCTTTGTCTCTGTCTCTGTCTCTATGTCTGTTTCTCTCTGTGTCTGCCTTTTCTCCCTTCTCTCTCCTCATTCCCTTCCTATTCCAGGGTAAAAAGGAATGAGACTTGGAGGTTAGGAATCCTAGTAGTTCCCTATAAACTCCTTCAATTTTACAGATGGCATAATTAAAACGTAAATAGTGTGACTTGTAAAGTTATGTATGGCAAGTCCACAAACAAGCTGTTATTCAAGTAATTTCCTCTTGCTCTAGATGTAATACTTTTTTCTTTGTTTATATTTAGTTTTCAATATGAATTTCCACAAGATTTTGCATTACAAATTTCTCCCTGTCTTTTCTCTACCCTCACCCTCAAAATAGGGAACCTATTGAATACCTCTTCCCCCAATCTACTATCTCTCTTATATGCTCCCCCCATTCTCCCTCTAACTAGATGTAATACTTTTGTTATGAAACCATGGTCTGAAGTATGTTAAGGCATCATACCTGATGTAGTGAAAAAAGTGCTAGAAATAAGAATAGAAGATCTTGGATTTGAATCCCAGCTTGACTCCTTTACTTTTTGTATGAGCTTTGTCAAGTCACAGCATCACTGTGCCTCAATTTACTCATACCTAAAATTAGGAGAATTGGACTAAGTAGTTTCTAAGGACCTTTCTAACTGTAATTTACAATGGTATACTTGCATTTTCCCCTTGTGTCACCTTGTTTAGGTGTCTATTGGTGAAACTGAACTGCATGATTTAGAATATTTTTTTACATTTAAATATGGCTACCCTCATATTGCTAATGAGACCACAATTTTGAGATTTCCATTGTACATTTAAAAATGAATTCGTATTAATTTCTTTATCTTTTGATTTCATGTATTCATAGAAAAATAAAGCAAAAAACACCGAAAACTTCTGCCCCTTTGTCATAGGTGACTACTTTAAGATCCTATTATGTGAAGATGAGGAGCATTAGGTGAGAAGTTCCCCAGCTGCTCACCACTTGTATCATCATATATTCACTTATGCATTTGTTCTCTCCCTGTTTCCTTAGATCTCTACAGAAAATCTTTCTTATTCTAACTCTTAACCTTTGGTGTTTTGTAACTATTCCAATAAGAATCCCTGTTCTTTTTCCACTTTTAACCCCTGAGTTTTCCAACAACTTGATTCCCACACTCCATTTAAATATAGCAACAACTCTACTCCACACTAAAAGTAAATTGAGAGGAAATCTAATAAACTTATCATCTCAGAAAAGAAGGTAACCCCCCCACTGACACCACTGACCCCTCAAAAAACAACAAGAACAAAAAAGAAAAAAAACCTTTTAAAAAGACCATTACTCCATGCCCTACCTCCTCTTCCAACTGTCTTACTTCTCAGGTATAATGTATCTCCTGCTTATACGGATTCTTTTCTTCTAAAAGTAAATTCAGTTGAACTTTCCACTATTGCCTTCTTTACACACTATCAGTTTTTGACAGTTCTCATTGCTCTCAGTCGTTGTATTATAAAGGTATTGAGCATTATTTTTGTCTTGAATCCATGACATTGGCTTCTTTTATTTTCTTTCTCTTTCCTTGATAAGTAAATCAGTGTCATCCCAAGCTTCAGTTTCAGGTCTGCTCCTCTTTTAATAGTGAATATAAATAGCAAGTGAACTTATTCACTGGTGCATTTGTATAATGATTTATTTACTATTCACAAATCTGCTTCCCCATACATACCTTTTCTCTGTTGGCATATTTCCCCTTGTTAGGGTATATTCACTTGATTATCACATCAGTGTTATTTGTTAGATCAGTCAGGTGAATGAATGCCACTAAAAGCATTCAATGGATAAAAATGTAAAAATCCTGACTCATTTGAAAGATTTTCTATTTTTTCCTGAAGGGTAGAGAGGAGGAAAAATGAAGAAAAATTTTGGAGAATAAATATGGTTGGTAGTCCTATTTTTAAGTATCATTTATCTCTTTCTTCTCCTCTATCCCCACTCCCCTTTTTTCCTGCTGGAATTATCCATGTGTTGAACTCACACTATGTAGATTCCCTCTACTCCTGTAGACAAACAACCAAAGTATGAACAGGATTCCATTCACCTTTGAAAGGTGAATTTACTTACCAATGGTTACTTGGATAACATATTCGGGAGAAATGACTTGAAGTTTCACTTCTCTCTCTAGTATCTCCTCTAACCCTTTCTTGATCTAAAATCAAGGACTAAAATAGATAAAATAGATTTTAGATCAAAGGATCCAAAATATATTCACAAGGACATACAGTGCATTGTAAATTTCCTTGCTTTAGAACAGAAGGTGATCACAAATTTATTGATTAAATGTCCTTTTCAATGCTTAGAATTTTTCTTATGAAGGGTGTTATGTACTTGAAGGAAACTAGCATTATATTCATATTTTATCTACTTTTTGAGTTTGGTAATTAATTGTAAATAAAATAAAAGAAAGTCATAGTAAAACAAAGAAAGTCAGTATATTTTCTGGACATAACTCTGTGTCAAAATATGGAAAACTCTCCTTTTCAGGAAAGATGAGTAACAAAAACTAAAATTTAGGGAAACACCCTAAATTCATTGAATACAAATTTTACCACTTGGAACATTTTTTCTAATCATTCTCAATTGGAAATGCATATTTCATTTTGACAATAAATCATGTTCAACCCTCCCTTGGAAGAACTCTTAGCATAGAAATGCTTCCATATGCTTTCAGTTGATTTCTACCATTTAGCCAAGTAAGAAAACAGAAAAACATGTAGTTTACTTCCTACTTTGTGTAGGAACAATAACTACAGTATATACAGAGTAAATAATAACATTCTGCAAAATTAAGTATGAAAAATAGGTGTTGCCTCATTGAGAACTCTGTGTGGGTAATTTTGCCATAAAACATCTGATTAATTGATTTTAATTTTTTTGTATTTTTTGGTTTATTTACTTTTAGTTTACAACATTTAGTTCCACAGTCCCTTGAGTTTCTCCCTCGCCATCTCCCCCTCCCAACATGGTGGCATGCACTCAGATACAGGATCTACAAATATATTCCCATTGATCATTAGTCAGGTTGTAAAGAGGGATTGTAACTGATGGAATTATCAGTGGGAGAAAGGAAACAAAACAAAAAGAAACAGAGCAAGTAGTTTGTTTCAATCTGCACTCGCTCTGTATCTACTTGTGGATATCTACTTCAATCATGAGTCTTTTGGATCTGTCCTATAACCTTGTATTACTGTGAGGAGCCCAGTCTATTGAAGTTACTCATCTTGCATATGTTGTGTCTGTGATTGTGTACAAATTTCTTCTGGTTGTGCTCTTCTCATTCAGCATCAGTTTACATAAGTCTCTCCAGGTTATTATGAAGTCTGTCTGTTCTTCATTTCTTATACCACAGTAGTATTCCATTACATTCATATACCACAACTAGTTCAGCCATTCCCCAATTGATGGGCATGCCTTTGTTTTCCAATTTTTGCCACCACAAAATGGACTGCTATCAATATTTTTGTACACATGGGACCTTTTCTCACTTCTATGATCTCTTTGTGATACAACCTCAAAAGCAGTATTACTGGGTCAAAGGGTATACACTTATTTATAGCCTTTTGGGTATAGTTCCAGATTGCTGTCCAGAATGACTGGATCAGTTCACAGCTCCACCAACAATGCATTAGTGTTCTGATTTTTCCACATCCACTCCAGCATTTATCATTTTGTTGTTTTGTCATATTAGTGAATCTGGCCGGTGAGATGTGGTACTTCAGAGTTGTTTTGATTTGCATTTCTCTAATCACTAGTGATTTGGAACATTTTTTCATATGCTTATTGATGTCTTTAATTTCATCTTCTGAAAACAGCCTGTTCATATCCTTTGACCATTTATCAGTTGGGAAGTGGTGTGTATGCTTATAAATTTGACTCAATTCTTTGTATATTTTAGAAATGAGGCCTTTATCAGAGGCACTGCTTGTAGAAATTCTTTCCCACTATTCAACTTCCCTTTTAATCTTGGTAATACTGGCTTTGTACAGAAGCATTTCAATTTCATATAATCAAAATGATCCATTTTGCATTTTTAATGCTCTCTAATTCTTCTTTCGTCATGAAGTCTTCCCTGCTCCATAAATCTGACAGGTAAACTATCCCTTGCTCTCCCAGATTGCTTATAGTATCAACCTTTATACCTAGATCATGCACCCATTCGAACTTTATTTTGGTGTATGGTGTTAGAAACTGGTCTATGCCCAATTTCTGTCATACTATGTTCCAGTTTTCCCAGCAGTTTGTGTTCTTATCCCCCAAACTGGGGTCTTTGGGTTTATCAAACTAGATTGCTATTGTCATTGGCTGCTGAGTCTTGTACACCCAATCTATTCCACTGATCCACTGGTCTATTCCTCATCTAGTACCAAGGAGTTTTGATAACTGCTGCTTTGTAAACCAGATTAAAATCTGGTATGCCTAGGTCACCTTCCATAACATTTCTTTTCATTAGTTGCCTTGATATTCTGGACCTTCTGTTGTCCCAGATGAATTTTGCTATTCTTTTTTTCTACTTCTACTAAGTAGTTTTTGGTAGCTTAATTGGTATGGCAATAAATATGTAATTTAATTTAGGTCACATTGTCATTTTTATTATATTAGCTTGCCCCAGTCATGAGCAATTGATGTTTTTCCAATTAGTTAAATCTGATTGTATTTGTGTGAGAAGTGTTTTCTAATTGTGTTCATATAAGTCCTGGATTTGCTTTGTCAGGTAGATTCCCAGATATTTTATAAGGTCTACAGTAACTTTAAATGGAATTTCTCTTTCTATCTCTTGCTGAAGAATTTAGTTAAAGATATATGGGAAAGCCAAGGATTTAAGTGGGTTTATTTTATATCCTGCAACTTTACCAGATTTGTTTATTATCTCAACTAGTTTTTTACTTGATTCTCTAGGATTCTCTAAGTATATCATCATATCATCTGCAAAGAGTGATAGCTTGGTCTCTTCTTTGCCTAATCTGATTCCTTCAATTTCTTTTTCTTCTCTTATTGCTAGTGCTAACATTTATAACCAAACTGAATAAGAGGGGTGATAATGGATATCCTTGTTTCACTCCTTATTGAAAATCCTTCTAGCTTGTCCCCATTACATATAATACTTGCTGATGGTTTTAGATAGATGCGACTTATTATTTTAAGGAAGACTCCATTTATTGCTGCACTTTCTAGTGTTTTTAATAGGAATGTGTGTTGTATTTTGTCAAAAGTCTTTTCTGCATCTATTGAGATAATCATATGGTTTCTGCTAGTTTATTTGTTGATGTGATCAATTATACTGATGGTTTTCCTGATACTGAATCACCCTTGCATTCCTAGAAAAAAATACTACCTCATAAAATTGTATTATTCTCATGGTAATGTGCTGTAGCCTTTTTTTTGCTAATATTTTATTTAGAATTTTTGCATCCATATTCATAAGGGAAACTGGTGTATAATTTTCTTTCTCTGTTTTGTCTCTTCCTGCTTTAGATATCAGTACCATATTTGTCTCACAAAAAGAATTTGGTAGGATTCCTTCTTCTCCGATTTTCCCAAATAGTTTGTAAAGTATTGGAGTCAAAATGTTCTTTACATGTTTTGTAAAATTCACTAATAAAGCCATCTGGCCCTGGAGATTTTTTTCCTGGGGAGTTCCTTGATAGTGTGTTCAATTTCTTTTTCTGAGATGGGGTTATTTAAGTAGTTTATGTCCTCTTCAGTTAGTCTAGATGACTTGTATTTTTGTAAATATTCATCCATTTTACTAAGACTGTCATATTTATGTGCATACAATTGAGCAAAAATAATTTCTAATTATTTTTTAAATTTCCTCTTCATTTGGAGGTAGATTCACCTTTTTCATTTTTGATATTCTTAATTTGGTTTTCTTCTTTCTTTTTTTAAATTTGGCTAAAGGTCTATCAATTTTATGGGCTTTGTCATAATACCAGCCCTTGGTTTTATTTATTAATTCAATAGTTTTCTTGAATTCAATTTTATTATTCTGTCCTTTGGTTCTCATTATTTCTAATTTCGTATTTAATTGGGGATTTTCAGTTTGCTCTTTTTCTAGCTTGTTTAATTGCATGCCCAATTCATTGATATCCATTTTCTCTATTTTATTTATGTATGCATTCAGGGATATAAAACCTCCACTAAGAGCTGCCTTTGCTGCATCTCACAAGTTTTGGTATGTTGTCTCATTATTGTCATTCTCTTGAATGCAGTTACTGATTGCTTCTATATTTTTTTTGTTTGACCCAATCATTCTTTAGGATTAAGTTATTTAGTTTCCTAATTAGTTTTTCATCTATCCTTCCATGACCCTTTATTACATATAATTTTTATTGCATCATGATCTGAGAATGATGCATTTAATATTTCTGCCTTTCTGTACTGAATTGTGAGGTTTTTATGCCCTAGTACTTGGTCAATTGTATGTGCCATGTGCTGCTGAGAAGAAAGTATATTGCGATTTATCCCCATTCAATTTTCTCTAGAGTTCTACCATATGTAACTTCTCTAAGATTGTACTTATCTCCTTAACTTCTTCCTTTTTTTAAATTTTAATTTATTTTCTTGGTTACATCATTCATTTCCACAAGGTTCTGAGTTACAGATTTTCTCCCCTTTTTGCCCCTACGCCCCAGTCCAGAACATTGATCCCACTGTAAGGCCCCTCCCACAATCTGTTCCCTTTTATGCCCTCCTCCAACACTCCTCTAGCTTTCTAGCAGGGCAGGGAGGGGCTCCCTGCCCCCGTCCCTGTATGTATTATTTCCCAGCTTAACTTCTTTCTTGTTTATTTTGAGGTTAGATTTGTCAATCTCAGAGAGGGGGAGATTGAAGTCCCCCACTAGTATAGTTTTGCTTTCTATTTCTTCCTCTAGCATCCTTTATTTCTCCTTTAGGAATGTAGATGCTGTGCCACTTGGTGCATAAATGTTTAGTAATGATATTGCCTCATTTTCAATGGTGCCTTTTAGCAGGATATAGTTTCCTCCCTTATGTCTTTTAATTAGATCTATTTTTGCTTTTGCTTTGCCTGAGATAAGGATTGCTACCTCTGTT
>JAQQSW010003065.1:0-14783 GCA_028646575.1 Pseudocheirus occidentalis
CAATCACTCCTTAAGCTCTTTATCCTGGGACCATGTCCAGAGGCACAAACAGGGTGATACAATCAAGACTTGCAAATTAACTCAGTACTTTTTTTAGATTGAGAGCATCCATCCAACAAGATTATACTTTCCTTGCATATCTGCCTAATGACCTTTGTAGAACTGGGGAGCTAATGTGGCCAAGGACCCTGAAAGTTTTGGCCTACAACATGGGACTGGGTGCTAAAGAGAGAGAATAGGATTGGATAGATAGAACTGGCAGTTTGCTATTTTTAACAAATGCAGTGAACCCTTCAGAGCTGATGGGATTCACTGGAAAGAGTACAGGCAAAGAAGGGGAGGTGGGTCAGTACTATGCTTGGAGAGCCTGCATAGCTAGGTGATGTAGATGATAATCCACAGTGGGCATACATACAAACATTCAACTGCTTGACTTCACTTTTTTTGGCAGGCAAACTGTAAAATAAATAGTAACTTAGTTTGCAAATGCTCATTCAGGAAACAAGTTCATTCCATTATAGAAGCTTCAAAAATTATACATATATATATATACATAGATAGATGATAGATAGATAGATAGATAGATAGACAGACAGATACCATTAAACATTTCATATTTTCAAGAAAAAGTTAAGAAAAATTGGCCAAGTATTTGATCTAGATAGGCAGAAAGATATAGCAAAATGCAAGTAAAACTATAACTGGTTATGTTTTTGTAGTATTACCTATTAAGCTACCTGAGTACTAAAGGTGGCAGTGGAAGGAAGTGCTTACTTACTCAAAGATGACTTCACATATTATGAAAAAATATACATAAAATTTTATATATGTTCAAGGCTTATTCTGTGAGATGCTGAAATAGAAAAAGGGTATTCTGTACATGAAAATTTACACAAAGCTTTTCTGTTCCAGTTATACTCATACTTGCAAGAGTTTCTGATGCTAAACTAATGCAATAAACAACTTCGTTATCTCAAAAAATACATTATTCTTGCTAGAGAAATGTTTGGATTCATGCCAAGGTAGGGGGAAAATCAAACCAAACCATGTTCAATAGAGGAAGGGTATACCAGGCAGGCTGACACCTGCTTTTACTATAGTCATAAATCATTGTAAATCTGGCATTGATTAATTGGTCTTGGCCTAAAACCTCCAGAATTATTATAAAAATCCTGGATAAAGGATGATTATAATATTAACAGCAGACATGATGGGATAAATTTTCAAAATGCTGCCTGGAGATAAAGATTTACAGATATAATATGCCATAGCAGAGCAAGGTTCTGGTTATTTACACTTTTAAAAGTTATTTAGTTTCTTTTATGAAAGCCTTCATTCACTCTCTTTCTTATCTGAGGTCTACAACTGAGCTTGAGAAAGGTGAAGATAATATGTTCTACATCTTCCACCTGTCAGTACTGACACCAGGGGCACAAAAACCTTATTCTAGATACCCATGTTATGATGTCTAATTCTTCAAAGTTCATGACTAATGATCAGGTTTTGCATTGATAATTTAAGCTAGGATCTTAAATAGGTTTTAATAGGCCACCATGGCTGCCTGACTGTCACATATGGTCAGTCTCCATAGAGATTATGCAGTTAATTCTGACAATCATTTCACTCTAGAATTAATAAGCTTTTAAATTTAATACTATTGTCTGCTGAATATTACTTTCTTATTGCTTGAGTGTCTGCCTTTCCACCTTCATCCCCACGTTCTTCAAAGACTGCATTTCCCCCCTCTATTTTTTCTGATTTTCCCTTGACATATTTTGCTTGAAAGTGAGATTCAATTTAATTAATATGTGTTGAGCACCTAATCTGTAAAAGGTACCGTACATGTTCATTTATTACTTAAGAAAAAAAACCCGATAGGTTAATCAGTAACGGGGAGTGGGTAGAGGAGAATAAGCAGCTTGTTCATTTTTACAGGTTGAAATAAAGAACTACTTATTCCCAAATCTCTAAAATGTCATTATCTTAACAAAGGTAACTTTAAAATCGTATTATCAACCACACAACCAAAGGCAGAGAAAATAATTATCATTATGTTCCTTTATTTTACACTCAGAGAGTGTATATATAATTCCTTTACAACTCAAAATATATTTAGGATATTTGGGTTCCCATCCCCCCCACCTGTAATTTCATTGGTTTAGAGTGCTCCCATTGAGGAAATTTCCTTTACCAATACACTTACCCCTTCCTCATCTTGACTTTCCTCATCCTGGTTTTAATATATGGTGGGGTGGTATAACAAATGAAACTGGAGTTTGGGGGGAATTTTGTAGAAACTGCAGATGACGCTCAAAGGCCAACATATAACACAGAAGTTTAGAAACTCTTAAACGTGTAAAATATATATTTATGTAATATTAATTTAAAAAGAGAAGGATATATGTGAAGACAGGAGACTTCTCCAGTATGAAGGGATGGTCAAAAAATTTTACCTGGATTTTCCAGATTCCTGGGCTATCATGGTCCTAATCGTTAGGGCCCCCCCCCTCCATCCCATGATGTTGAAGACATAATTGTTTAGATCAGCAACTGTGTAGTGCGTTGCCTATGAAATTCACTCCCTTCCCAGCCATGGAAATCCTGACTCTGGAGTTCTGCACCGCGCCTTAGTGCCCTTCTTGCCTTGGAAGATCTCTCTGTCCCCTGTAACCCTTTTCTCTCCTTGGTGAGTGCCTCTCAGAGCCTCCACTTTCAGGACATGCCCAAGTCATCCATTCTCCCTCCATTCCAGGAACAATCTTTGTTTTGAATTGTATTTGTATTCCAAACTCTCAGTACAGGGCCAGCACATAGCAAGTGCTTAATAATCCCTCGCTAACTTAACAAGATTGAAAAGATAAGTGATTGCCCAAAATCACACAACTAGGACGGCCTAAAGTGGGGCTTGAATTCAAGTATTCCTGAACGAGGGGCTTGGGGTGCTGATTCTCTCTATTGGATGCGCAGCTCGTAAAAAGTAGGACTTGAACCCAGCGTTCGTTACAAGGATAGAAAAAGGAAGCAACTCTTTTATTACTTAGTAATAGCTTAGTTGTTCCTAACCAAAAATTGTAATTGGCATGAAAGTATAATATAATCATACCTTATAAAAATAATTACAAATATGTATAGTAACATAATAATAATAATAATAATAAACTCCTACCCTGTTGCTTTCTCAATGAGTTTCTAATTAATTTATTATTTAATTGAAACAACTGAATTGATGTGACCAGGGACTGACCAATGTGGGAGCAAGTACGGAGAAGTCATTTACCAGCTGTGTGACTTTGGAAAACTTGCAAATCCGTTTGCCTCAATTTCCACAAATGTAAAATGGGAGTGATGATAATGGTCGCACCTACCTTGCAGGGTTATTGTTAGAATGAAATAAGACACTAATCATAAAAGACACTATATAAACGTATATTCCCTTCCTTTCTCTTTCCCCCATGCCAGGGTAAAACATTAACACAGACCTGTGCTGCTGCTGTCCTCCTATGCTGAAGCAGGAGAACAGTGGATACTGCTACTATTGGGGCCTGATTCTGTCCCCCTTTTGCTAGAGTGAGAATTGCATCCTGATTCTGAGGCCTGACACTACCCTCCAAACCACCCCACCCCTTCTTGTGGGGGCAGAGTGTTGCCAAAAGGAAAACAGAAATTTAGGTGAAAAATGGTTGGGGATAATGATGCCTAACTTGACAGAGTTAGTTAAGGAGGCTCTTGGGGCTCCCTATCTGATCTCATCCACATTTACTATTGCAGCCCAGAAAATTAATAGTTCATATATTTATATAATACACCACATATATATTATGTCATTTGAATCTTACACAAATAAAAATGATAAAAAGTAGAATTCAAGAAGTATAAAATAGAAACCCAGATAATGCGCTTTAGGAAACTTAAGGAGAGACTTCTAAGAACCAAGATGGTAGAGAGATGTCAGGAAATCACCTGAACTCTCTCAAATTTACCTCCAACAAGTATAAAAAGGCACCTCAAAATATACTCTAGAAAGGCATAAAGAACAAAAAGAGAACTTGGAAGGTTGGCAGGAAAGGTCTGTCTTATTCAGGTTAAAAGGGAGTACAGTCTAGGGTAGACAGTGTCCCAGCAGGAGAGCAGCAAGCCCTGCTTCACCAAACCAATGGAAGGCCCTGAGGCCTAGCACAGGTCAGTAATCTACTGAGATCTTTCAGTCAGGCATAGCAGTAGGAAAGAGGCCAGCCCTGTGGCCCCAACACAGAACCAGGTGGGTGACCAGTTCCACCTACCTCCCACTCTGACTCACCTGACCCAATAGAACCATGCCCTTCCCCATGGGTCCTTGTGCATCACCAGGCTCCCCTATATACTGCAGCAGAGCACCAAGCAAGTGGTCAATCTCCCCTGGCACCAGGATAACACCAGACCCCCTCCCTTCCCTTATCAGCCACAGCACAGCATCAGGCCTTCTCATGGGACCAAGTGAATCAGCAGGCAAGCAACCAGCTCTACCCCCCCACCACCACAGCCCCAGCACAGCACCAGATGAATAATCAAGCCCCCTGTGACCCCAAACACAATACCAGACTAGTAGCCAGCCCAAAGAAGCTTGGGATGGTGCCCCCCTACCTCAGGGGCATTATTATAACTTTAATGAAATAGACTGTGAAAAATGAGTAACAACAACAAAAAATTGACTATAAAATATTATTATGGTGACAGGAAAGATCAAAGCACAAACTCAGAAGAGGACAACACTGTTAAAACACCTGTATTTAAAGCCTTAAAGAAAAATGAGAACTGACCTCGGGACCAAAGAGGACTCTTAAAATCAAATAAGAGAGGAAGAAAAAAAAATCGGTAAGAGAAATGTTATGATGCAAGAGAATCATGAAAAAAAGAGTCAACAGCTTGATAAAGGAAGCAAAAAAAAATGGAAAAGGATGTACAAAAATTTGCTGAAGAAAACAACTCTTTCAAAAGTAGAATTGGCCAAATGAAAAGGGAGACAAAAAAGGTAACTGAAGAAAATAACTCCTTAAAATCAGAATTGAATAAGTTGAAGCTAATAACTCCACAAGACATCAAGAAACAATCAAACAAAATGAGAAAACGTAAGAAAAATGTAAGAAAATGTAAAATATCTCATTGGGGGAAAAACTGACCTGGAAAATAGATCTAGAAGAGATAATTTAAGAATTATTGGACTACCTGAAAACCATAATTAAAAAAAAAAAAGAACCTGGACATCATACTTCAAGAAATTATCAAAGAAAACTGCCCCAATTATCAGGGGCATTTACCAGAGGGTAAAATAGACATTGAAAGAATTTAATGATCACCTCCTGAAAGAGAGCCCCAAAATGAAAACTCCCAGGAACATTATAGGCAATTATTGTCACATCCTATATCTAGGAGAAAATATTGCAAGCAGTCAGAAAGAAATAATTCAAATATTGTGGAGCCACAATAAGAATTTCACAGAATTTGGTAACTTCTACCTCAAAGTATCAGAGGGTATGTGCTATGATATTCTGGAAGACAAAGAAGTTAGGACTATAACCTAGAATCACCTCACTAGTGAAATTGAGCATATTCCTTCAGGGGGGAAAAGTGTCATTCAATGAAATAATGGAATTTTAAACATTCTTGATGAAAACAAGTTAAACAATAACAACAAAATGATCTTAAACCACAAGATTCAAGAGAAGCTCTATCCACTGTCACCTGGAAATGGCTCTTTTTTTTTTCTAAATTTGGCTCAGTTCGTTCCCTATACATTTGAGAAATGATCCCTTTATCAGAGAAACTTCCTGCAAATTACCCCACCTCCCTCCCTTTCTTCCAGTTTCCTGTTTTTCTTCTATTTTTGGCTGGATTAGTTTGTATGAAAGCTTTTAAATTTCATGTAATCAAAATGATCTATTTTGCATCCTGTATCACCTCTTGTTGGTCATAAACTCTTCTCTTAACATAAATCAGATAGGTACATTTTCCCATATTTCCCTAATTTACCTGTGATATCTACCTTTTTGTTTAAATCATTTATCCCTTTTGACTTTATCTTATCACACAGCGTGATGTGTTGATCTATACTTAGCTTTGGCAAACTGCTTTCCAGTTTTCCTAGTAATTTTTATTATAAATTAAGTTCTTAGCCTTAAAGCTTGGACTTTGGGGTTCATCAAAAACATTGGATTACAATGGTCATTTACTACAAAGTATTATATACCTGTAGGCAGCTGGGTGGCTCAGTGAATAGAACTCTGGGAGATAAAGGGTTTTTATTGTTTTTATTAATGATATAGTCAATTATGCTAATAGTTTTTTCTAATATTGAACCGGTCCTACATTCCTGGTATAAATCCCACCTAGTTATAATGGATGATCTTTATCATGTATTTTAGTAATCTCTGGTAGTATTTTATTTAAGATTTTTGTGTCAATATTCATTAAGGCAATTGATTTATAATTTTCTCTTTTCTGTTTTTTTCTCTCCATGTTTAGATGTTACAATAATATTTTCATCATTAAAGGAATTTGGTAGTACTCTTTCTTTACCTATTTTTTTCCAAATAGTTTATCTAGTATTAGGACAATCAGTTCCTTAAATGTTTGTTTGAATTCACTTTTGAATCTATCTAGTAGTAGGGATTTTTTTTTCTTAGGGAGCTCACTTATGGCTTGTTCAATTTATTTTCCTAATATAGGGCTATCTAAGTATTCAGTATTTCTTCTTCTTTTAAACAAGGCCATTAACATTTTGGTAGATATTCATATATTTCTCTCCAATTGTCAGTTTTACCGGCATATAATTGGGCAAAATAACTCCCAAAAATTGCTTTGATTTTATATTCATTGGTGGCACATTCACCCTTTTAATTTTTGATACTAGTAATTTAGGTTTCTTCTTTCATTTAAAAAATCAAATAAAGCAATGATTTATCTATTCCCTTGCCTTTCTCCCCATAAAACCAAATGCTAACTTTATTTATTAGTTCAATTAAAAATTTTGGGAGGGGGGGTTTATTGGGGGAAAGGTAGGACAATTGGGTTAAGTGATTTGCCCAAGGTCACACAGCTAGTAAGTGCTAGGTGTCTTAGGCCAGATTTGAATTCAGTTATTCCCAAATCCAGGGCCAGTGCTCTATTCAATATGGTACCTAGAAGCCCTCATATTAGTTCAATTGTTTTACTTTTAATAACCTCTCTTCAATTTTCAGGATTTCTATTTTGGTATTTAATAGGGATTTTTAATTTGTTCTTTTTCTAGTTTTTCATTTCAGTTGCATGACCAATTCATTGATCTGCTTTTTTTCTCTTTTATTGGTATATGTATTCAGAGATATAAATTTTTCTCTAGATTTCTATAATGTTAATGATATAGGAAGCTCTTCCCCACCCATTAATAGGCCTAACACACAGAGCCTGTGATCACAAGGACCCCACTGTGGGAGGAGTTTGCCCAAGGAGGAGAGAGCAGAGAGCCAGGCAAAGCAGGGAGAGAGAAGCAAGTTGTGGAAGAAGGAATTTGTCTAGGGAAACTTATTTTTGTGGGGAGGCCTAATAGAAAGAAGGTCTAAGATGTTGGTGCTCCATGGACTAGTGATAAGTACCCTGTTAAATCTCACCTCCTGTTATTCTAACAATGTTCCAAATAAATGGTTTTGCCTTTGAGGAAGAGAATTTATTATATTTTGTGAATCTACCCTAGAAATACACGTGTGTATTCGTAGCAGCTGCTATGGGTATCACATTGGCATTTGTCCAGTTGTACTCTTTAAGTAATTGTTTTCTTCAGTGGATCTTTGCGTCTCCATTTCCATTTGGTCAATTTTACTTCTTAAACAGTTTTCCAAGTTGTTGAGTCATTTTTTCATAATTCTCTTGCATTATTCTCATTTCTTTCCCCAATTTTTCTTCTACCTCTCTTATATGATTTTTAAGCCCCCTTTTGAGCTCTTCCATAAGTTCTTTCTGGGCTTGGGACCACTTCTCATTTTTCTTTGGAGTTTTGCCCATAGATGTGTTGACTTTATTGTCCTCTTCTTAGTTTGTGTCTTGGTCTTCCCTGTCACCACAATTACTCTCTATAGTCAGATTCTTTTTTTGCTTTTGTTGGTTATTGCTCATCAAAAAGATGGGGGCCTTTTCCCTTTCTTTTAAATTTGATTTATGCTCTCACATTGGAAGGTACTTTGTTTTAGGCTTCTCATTTTTTGTTATTGTTGTTTTTGTTTTTTATTGCTAAGGTAATTGGGGTTAAGTGACTTGGCCAGGGTCACATAGCTAGTAAGTGTGAAGTGTCTGAGGCTGGATTTGAATTCAGGTCCCCCTGACTCCAGGGCTACTTCTCTATTCACTGCACCATGCTTCAGGCTTCTTGTGCCAGTGGTTGCAGTCCCTGACTGTGCTAAGGCTGTCCAAGGCCCTTGGGGGACCTTAGTGTCCGCTGCTGTGTGAGGGGGTGGTGGCTGGTCACTATAGTGGTCTGGAAGTTTGCCTGATGCTGAGTTGGAGTCTTAGTGGAGGTGTCTGAAGTATGCTGAGGCCCAGTCAGGTTTTTCTGAATGTCCCAGGTGCTGCTCTGAATTTGAAAGTGCCTGCTTGCTCTAGGCTGTGGGAGGTCTGACCTACTTTCATGTCAAGCTGAAGGATGCCTGTTTGCCTGGAGCCATGCTAAAATTTGTAGAGTTTCAGGCAGCTAGAGTATGCCTGCTTGCCTGGGGCTACACTGAAGCGGTTCTCAGAGCTGGAGTCTGTTGGTCCCCTGCCTATGCTCAGGCATTTACCTGCATCACTACCCTGGGGTTCAGGATCTCCCACTAATGTACTGACGTAGAGTTTGCTGCTGATTTGCTGGGAATCTTCCTGTTCTGGCCTGAGCTTCCCTTTAATCCAGGTGAGAACTTTTCTTGCTAATCCTCCAAATCTCCTAGGCTAAAAGACTGCTCCACCCCATCTTTCTGCTGGATCCACTCTTCCAAGCTTTGTTCTGGGGCACTATTTTCCAGTTGTTTGGAGGTAAATATGTGAGAATGACAGCAATTCACTTCTTACTCTGCCATCTTGTCTCTTGGAAGTCCTATCTCCCTATGCCTACTGTCCTTGAAGGATGTTAGGTGTATTGATGGGACAGTATGCTCTAGGTTTAGGGGAGGAATATTTTGTAAGAATTGGTCTTGCCATGCCTCTTGAATAAATGCCTTTGTTCAAAGTTACTTAGATGTTAATGGAAAGTACACGTGGGAAATTAAGAGTTTCAGTTTAAGAGTACGTCTTCCTGCAAAGTTACATCTAGAACCCAAAGTAGCAGCAGTACCTCTGAGGTACTCTGATTTGTCCATGTGAGTTGTGGGAGTAAAACCAGCATGGACTGCTCTGGGGACTTGTCTCAGATTCATTTGGGTGATCTTTGCATTTTCTGGGATCCAGATCCACCTCTAACTTTCACTTTTTGGATATTCTGTTTCTTTAGGGATGCAATGGAGGAAAATTATTGGTTTTTGTTTGTTGTTATACATTTTTGGTCAGTCAGTTTTCCAGTGTATTGTTAGATAAATTCATTTAAGATAAATTTGCTGGTTTAAATTCTTGCATTCTGATAGTTACATTACTGCATCCATTAAAAGTCCAGAGACTGATGTAAGTCATAAGGATGCTGAATCCCAAGAGCACGGTGCACAGCAATGCACATGGTGCCACATAACTTGAGGCAAAAATATTGACAGAATTTTGGGAGATATCATTAATACTTGAAATTAATGTGAGGTACTCATTTAGCAATATTAGAAAGAAAAAATGAATTACCTGTGAATGTGAAGCCTTCTTAAATTCTTCATAAGACAGGAATTTCAGAAATGATTTGGAACATATTTGGAACCTGTCCTCTAACAGTGAGATAATACTGCATAGGATTAAAACTCTGTTTCTCATTGAAGGAGTATATGGAGACAGATCAAGATTGGCTTGGAAGGAAAAACCATCTGAAATAGCAGTATCATCTTCAAGTATTGATAGGCTTTCACATTTTACATTCCACAATATTGTAACACATTGCAACCAAAGACCAAGACTGGGACTTTTCTTAGTAAAGGATTTATGTGCCCCCCTGAGGAATAATTATGTGTTATTTATGTCAGAAACATAGCCAAGGTAGCTGAAGTGGCAGAAAGAGGTCTATTGTTAGAAAGTCTTAGAGGCGCTGTTATTTACATTATACAGAATATGAAGACAGAAAAGACATGGTAAGTATGCTTGCAAAGACTTGAATGGTAGTTTGGTGGTGGTGGGACACCACAGTAAGTATATACCAAGTTAATTTTTTTCTATAATTTAACAGAAAAGGGAAAGAGCAGCAGTATGTTTTTTGACAATCAGCTCTTTGAAAATAGGAAGCTCGCTTTTGAGTTTACCTTGCATTATCACTATTTTCTCCAATACTTACTTAAATCTTGACAGTCAATAAAACCATAAATCAAATTCTGATTTGAAACATTTGGTTACTTCCAAAATATAATTGCTCACACCAAAAACTTAACAATTGGCTTTCATGTACTTATTTGAGCTGGTTCTAGCACACTCCTGGAAAAAGGTCTTCAGGTTTATAACTGAAGCGAGCAATCAGGTATAAAGAATGAAAAGAAATCGTATCTGCAGTGGTAGATAAGATTAGACTAGAGTAAATGGGCAGGAGCAAAGAATATTCTGAAGAATTAAAGACATGACTGATTAGTGAAGTATAAGTGGAAACTTAAATTTTGAACAATTGCTAAAAAAGTGACTTTAATGTGATTTTCCCTAAGTCCCCCATGTACACACACACACACACACACACACACACACAAACACTTGGAAACACCAACTTTTCCCTTTCTCTATTCGCATGACATCTTCCCTCGTGTGTACCACAGAAGCAGAGCAAGAGGCTACCTATAGTCACTTAGGCTCAATTGAAGGAACCTATAGTAAACCTACTGAGAGATATAAACTTATACAACACTTAGAGTAGCCAAAAATCAAAGGACCAAAGACTAGAACGAGCTGGAAACTGCATGTGACCACCTGCTGGGAGACAAACAGAAGAAGGCACAGAGCTGCTATAATTGTGGTCTAAATGAACAAGAGGGTTTTGTGCATCCAAAGAAAGAATGCAGAACTGTTGTGTAAACTATTGAATTCCTAGGAACTCAGTACTGGGAAATGGAGATGGGAAAACACTAAGGTTTATCTCAACACCAGTTGTGTGTGGTTCATTCATCCTGGCCTCATGGGAGTCCACCCAAAATGATAATTAAGATTAAAAGTGAAATACAGTGCCATGGGCCTGAAATGACCATTGCATTCAAGTCTTTCTTTGAAACGCTTTAAAATCCCATTGCAGTCTATAAAGGAATTAGAACTCAATGGACTAAATGACAGATACTTCAACTACATTACAGAGAGGATGATATTTTTATAAGAAAGTAAATACCTTGGTTTTGTTATATCTGGACTGACAGAACATCTCTGAGGTGTTAGCCTCAGTTCAGGCCATCTCCAACATATTCAAAATGTTAAAGTAACAACAATATGCTTGGATTTTCCCTTCCTGGTAGGTTACACACAGCATGCACTGATATTTCCTTCTTAACTTCAGTCCACCAAGTGCAATTTTTGCATATCAAACATAACTAAGGGGCCTGTACTCTATGGTGACAATAATTCTAGTGTTTGGCTACGGAGCAAGAAGTGATGATCCAGGTTTTGTGGTTTGTTAAGTCAGAATTGAGTGAGTGTGTAAAACGGGCAGGTCACTCCTAAATTAACTGATTTCTCCTAAAGCCAAGGGACGACAGGACTACTTTTTGCTGCCTCCTTAAGATTGAGATGGAGGAGGAATGGCAGACCTGTCTTTCATAGGGACCACAGAGGCTGTGAGCACATGGCTACCTCTATATCTTTGTGTGTAGTTTTTCCTTTCATTAGGTGAATAAAAATTCTAAGATGGAATTCTGCAATGGAATTGAGGACATCCAGATGTCCCACCAGAAGTACTATCTGTAGTTGGAATTGGATTGTGGTAATAGCAGTGACCACCAGTATAGTATCAACTGATGGCAGATGGATGTGGAAAACTGAGGACAATTATAGCGTAAAAGATGTAACTCCTCGTGATTATGGGCTCTAAAACAGAACCAGTCTTCAAAGCCCAGCAGAGAGCTTCGCCAAGGTACCTTCATGAGGACCCTGTGAAGGCAGAAAAGGATTTTCAGGGTTAGGAGAGGGGGGCAACCCACTCCCTCTGAGATAATTAGCTCTCTATCCATATGCCTTGCTACCTTTGTATTTTGTGTTTGAGCCTACTCTGGATAATGGAAATTGTGTATATTTTCGGGAGAATACATACCAGATTTTAGGGGAATGTTGAGTCAACTATTCTTAAAATACCTTCTTTAAAAAGCTAATAAATCTGTATGACTGACTGCAAAGTGCTTTACCACTTAAATGCGATCCTTAACACAACTCTGAGAGGCAGGTGCTATTATTATGACTATTTTACAGATGAGGAAACCGAGACAGAGATTACATGCCTTGCCCAGGATCATACAGCTTGCAGGCGTCTGAAGCCAGAATGAACTCAGACCTTCCCAACTATAAGTTCAACTCTTTATCTTCTGCACAATTTAGTTGCTTCATAGTAGTAACAATATTAAAACAAACACATACACACCTACTGGACTACTGGACAAACAACTAATGAACCAGTATACCATGCCAAGAGTTCAAGAAGCCTTGGGCCCATTGCTAGGCAGTCAGTAGTTCTTGTTTGTTTTTTTTCCAAATTTATGCAGTGGATACTATCATATGGTTAGTGCTGTGCCTGTTATATATCCCCTATAAGACTGAAAGCTTCATGAGAGCAGGGAGTATATGTCTTCTTCTCGTTCATATCCTCATTGCCCTTTACACAGTGATATATTAAATATTTGTTATATTTATAAAATGGATGAAAATTATAGGAATGCTCAGTAACCAAATATTTCAAAGTAATAGTATCAATGTGAATATTCTCTCTGATGATGCAGATTAAAAGGCATGGATAGTCCTGCTCATTTCACGAAGTTCTTATTTCTGGCCTCTTCTAAGTTTGGTAGACGGGAAGTTTACCTTTCTCACTTTCTCTTAATATTAAGAGAATGTCAAAGGAATATAAGGGCAGTTAGACAGCAAGGTACTTAATAACTATGTGACCCAGAGTGGGTCACTTAACCCTCTTTTCCGTTTCTTCAAATGTAAAATGAGCTGGAGAAGGAAATGGCAAACCACTCTAGTATCTATGCCAAGAAAACCCCAAATGGGGTCATGAAGAGACCTGACTGAAACAACTCAACAACAATAACAACAGAGCCCTTTTCTCTTGTTGTGTATCTAGCTCCTGCCCTTTTTCCACACATATGGTTCTACAAGAACATTTTCTACACCTCTTTATAAACCCTTCTTTCTAACACAGCAGTGTACTCACAATAATCATATACTTTTTCCGTATTCAACGGCAAGTAACATTCACTAATTTATTACCTCAGTGAATAAATTTACTGTGGTTCCATAAAATTTATGATATGAAGAGAAAATATTATTATTCACGTTGTTTGCAAAAGACTTAAATGGGGAGATTAAGTGTTTAAAGCAGACTAGAACCTAGGTCTGACAACTGCTCCGGTGTACTTTTCCTTCCTGGCATATGCAGAAATCATATAAGATGCACATTAAAAAGGATTAAATTGTATAACAAACATTACTGTGCAGATTGGTTGTCAAAACTGAAGTTAATGTAATTATGTTGAAAAGATATTGCGGAAATAGATTTAGATTTATATTTTCCCCCATGGATTACTCATAAAAATAGATTTCCTTACCAATAAAGTAATTCTGAGGATGTATAAATTACCAAATTACTTGTTAAGTAAAAAAAACAAGTGTCAGAAGCATTTGTGACATAGTGTCTGATGTCAGCATCTAATAAATTTGTTTTAAAATGTTACAGGATTTAAAAGACAAAAAAAGACCATTACTTAGGCTTGGGATTATTAATAAAGAAGCAGGAGCTTTCCCTAATGCTCTAGGTGAACAATAACACTTGAAAAATGAAATGCTGGCAAACTGCCCATCTCCTGTAAGAAAAGGAAGAAAGAGGCAGCAGGAATTCTGTAAATAGTCCCACTGCAAACTACAAGCTTCTTCTGGGGCATTAACAACATCTCTACAGGACTTAGAGACTTTTGTGAAGAGCAACAATTTGCATAATACTTATATTCTTTGCAGAAGGTACTGATTCCACATTATCTCCCTCTCCTTACTCTCTCTTCAAATATCATTTCCTGACGTACTATATGTAACCCTGCTGTGGGAGAAGCAGTATTCTTACTTTACCCCATGTAATTTAGGTTAATTTTTTTTTTCTTTAAAAGATGTTGAAATCATCCTGGAGATTTGGTTGGCTCAAGAGACTAGCTCAGGCTGTTGACATTATTGCCTAGTTGTCTGAAGACAAATCAGCCACGAGAAACTCGAGGCACCTTCTCTGATGGTAGAAAATTGTGGGCACTTTAGGTAAAAGACTTTATTCAGCTGAATCAACTTGCGCTACCCTGTATACCTATCCCTGTTGAACATCTTTCTTTTACTATGACTAAGTACATCTTTTCTTGTTAACTATTGAATGACTTACAATTATCTCGTTGTGTTCTAACATTTAGCCTAAACTACCTGAGGATTGACTTGAGTCAGTCCCATGTCAGAGCACCTACTTC
>JAQQSW010003066.1:0-14783 GCA_028646575.1 Pseudocheirus occidentalis
AGTAAGGTTCATTCACTCCCCCTCACTTCTCCCCTCTTCCCCTCCACTGTATAATCTTTTTCTTGCCTCTTTTATGTGAGATAATTTACCCTCTTCTACCTCTCCCTTTCTCTTTGTCCCAATACATTCTACTCCCACCCCTTAATTTTATTTTTTAGATATCACCCCTTCATATTCAACTGTAATAGCAATTAAGTTTAGCAGATACTTAGCACTTAGTAACTTAGGGCTAAGTAGCACTTAGTAACTTAAGGCTAAGTAGGGAAGGTGTGAGCCCTGTCCACTGTTGACAAGGCCTGAACTCCCCTGTTGACTTGAAAGAAGGCTATTGGCTGAGACAGGAGGCCAGTGCTGTATTTAAAGAAGAATTCTAGAGACAGAGAGACAGAATTGGAATTTTTCAGCTGGAGGAAGCAGGATTCTCAGAATCTGGGAGCTGAAGAAGTGAGTTGGAATTTTCTTAAGAGAGAGAGAGTTTCTCTCCTAGCATCTGGAAGTTAACTGAGACCTAAGATGGAGTTTTCCTGAGACTAGAATCTGATGAAGGCCACCAAGGAGACCAACATTCTGGGTCCTAGGGCCAAGTGAACTGCTGGAGGACTGAAGAAGCATGACCAGGATGAGACTTTGTTTATTGCCTGGCTGATCCTTGAGTTCCAGGCAGGAGAAGTGGTGAAGAATTTGAAATGTGCTGGACCCTGTGAACTTCAGTGTGTGCTGGGAATTGCCCTGAGGACTGGACAAGGACCTGGCAACTGTCTGCTGCTGAATCCAGGTGACTATTTGGTGGATTCAGGAGGGAGTTATGGGACCATGGAAGGGATTCCAGGGAATCAGAGAGACCACCCAGAGTCAAGATGAAGAAAAGGCCTCCCCTTGAATGAAACTGAGCTTTGCTGGACAACAAGGGGTAGATGGTTTGTGTGGTTTTCTAAAGACTGTACTAGTGATTAATATTGTTTAGTAATTGGGAGTCTAGCTTAGTGACTGACTGCTAGATGAGTGGCTGATTAAGTTAATGGTTACCCCATGAGTGGAAGTTTGATATATTGTGACTTGATTGATTGAATGATTAAGTGAGTAGGGGATTATTCTTTTGTTCCTTGTTCTAAATATTGTGGCCACTGTAGTGAAAACTGTGTGGTCATTCTAATGTTAAGCTGTCATGAATACCATATTGTGATTTTCTATGATAAGGTGTAATATTATGAATATTATATTGTGAATATTGTACTGAACCTTGATTTGTAATGGAATAAACAGAGTGTTCACTATTGCTGTGTAATCCAAACTTTAAAAGCTGTTCACAGTAGCATTCCTTTTAGGAATCTGCTTGTGCATGGTGTTATTTCAACTCACTCTTGTCTGTATATATACTCTTAACCACCCTAATAATGAGAAAGGTCTTATGAGTTACAAATATCTCCCCATGTAGGCATGTAAATAGTTTAGCCTTATTAAGTCCCTTATGATTTCCATTTCCTGTTTACCTTTTTATGCTTCTCTTCAATATTCTCTTATATTTGAAAGTCAGATTTTTCTATTTAGCTCTAGTCTTTTCATCAAGATTGTTTGAAAGTTCTCTGTCTATTTTTACCATTGCAGGATTGTACTTAGTTTTGCTGGGTAGGTGATTCTTGGTTATAATCCTAGCTCCTTTGCCCTCCAGAATATCATATTCCAAGCCCTCCATTCCTTTAATATAGAAGCTGCTAAATCATCTGTTATCCTGATTGTGGCTCTACTACACTTGAATTGTTTCTTTCTGGCTGTTTGCACTAGTTTCTCCTTGATCTTGGAACTCTGAAATTTGACTATAATATTCTTGACAGTTTTCATTTGGGAATCTTTCAGGAGGTGATTGGTAGATTTTTTTTTTCAATTTCTATTTTACACTCCAGTTCTAGGCAGTTTTCTGTGATAATTTCTTGAAAGATGATGTCTACAGTTCTTTTTTTTGATCATGGCTTTCAAGAAGTCCATTAATTTTTAAATTATCTCTTCTGGATCTGTTTTTCCAGGTCATTTGTTTTTCAGTGAAATATTCCACATCGTCTTCTGTTTTTTTCTTCTTTTGATTTTGTTTTATTGTTTCTTAATTTCTCATAAAGTTATTAGCTTCCATTTGCTCCATTCTAACTTTTTTTGAATTTTAATTTATTTTCTTGATTACATCATTCTCCATTCTAATTTTTAAGGAATTATCTTCAGTGAGCTTTTGAATCTCTTTTTCCTTTTTTCCATCTCCAATCTCATTTCCTATTTCCATTTCCATTTCCGATTCTGCTTTTTAAGGCATTCTTCTCTCATTGGCTTTTTGAAGCTTTTACCATTTGACTTAGTCTGTTTTTTAAGTTGTTATTTTCCTCTGTTGACTCTTTTCTCATGATTTCTCATTTCTCTTCTCAATTTCCTCTATCTCTCTGACTTGATTTTCAAAATCCTTTTTTAGGCTCTTCCACTGCCTAGGACCAATTCCTTTTTTTTTCTTGGAGGTTTTATATGTGGGAGCTTTGACTTTGTTGTCTTCTTCTGAGTGTGTGTTTTGATCTTCCTTGTGACCATAGTAACTTTCTATAGTCAAAGGTTTTTTTCCTGTTGTTTGCTGATTTTCACAGCCTATTTCTTGACTTTTTTTTTTGGCTAAAATTTTGGAGGGGGGAAAGCAGGGCATTTGGGGTTAAGTGCCCAAGGTCACAGGGCTAAAAAGTGTTAAGTGTCTGAGGCCGGATTTGAACTTTGCTCTATTTACTGTGCCACCTAGCCCCTCCCCACCCCCCCTTACTTGACTTTTAAAACTTTTTTTTAGAGTAGGGCTCTTTTTCCACCATCCCAAGCTTCAGTGGCTTTGTGTAGCTGTTTTCACAGATACGTTTCTACAGACCTAAGTTTTAAGTTCTTCCAGGAGAATCTAAGGAGAGTTGTTTACTACTCTCCTGGCCTGTACTCTGGTCTGTGAACAGACTTCTCCCATCCACTGCCGCCTCAAACTCTGATGTGCTAGTGTTCCTCCTTTCCCTAGGACTGCGTCACTGCTAGCAAAAAGACCCCTGTAATCTTCTTCTGGCTAGATCCCCTTATGGTCTGTTGACCAAGAGTTCCAAAAGCAGCTATTCTTGCTGATTCATTCACTCCCAAGGCCTGCTCCTGGTTTGCTGGGTCTGTGCTTATGGCCTGCTCTCTACTCTCACCCACGTGCAAAAGACCTTTCCTACTCACCTTCTAAGGTATCTTGAGTGTCTATGGGCTTAGAGGTCTGGAAACTGTCACTGGTGCCAGTGATTCAGTTGCCCCTTGGCCTGTTCTAGGTTTACTGGGACTGGGTTTGCAGTGCTCCTCTCCCAGCCTCGTGCCACAGACCTTTCCTGCTAATCTTGCATGTTGTCTAGGGCTGGAAATTTGTGGGTTCTGCTTCTCTAGAATTTATGTAGAGTCATTTTTTAAAGGCATTTGGAGGGGTTTGGAGGAGAGCTGAGGCAAATCTCTGCCTTTACCATTTTGGCTCTTCCTTCTTTATTTCTTTAAAGAAAATTTTCTAAGTGTATTCATATAAGTCTTGAATATGTCATAGAAAATCAACTCCTAGGAATTTCAGTCTTTTTTTTGTAGTTATTTAAATTATGATTTTTCTATTATTTTATTTTGATTTTGTTACTAGACTTAGTCTTTTAAAAATTATTTTGGAGTTTGTTGATTTATGTTTATTTCTCATTTTAAATTATCTTTTTATATCTCCTTCATTTAGAAATTCATTTCTTCCTCTTTTACCTTGTAATCCTTCTGTTGTAACAAAGAATTTAAAAAAAGAAAGAAAATCATTTGATGAAACTGACCCATCATCTAAATCTGACAGTATATTGCATTACATGCGCGTTCTCTCCCACCTCTTCAAAGAATAAATGAAGTTGTGCTTTATTATCTCATCTCCAATCTAGGTTTAGGTCTTTAAAATTGCTTAGCATTAATTTCCTTTGTTTTGTCTTTTCTCTTACATTATAATAGTTGTAATGTATTTCATTTTCCAGGTTCTACCTCCTTCATTTGGCATCCATTTATTTAAATCTTCCCATGCGTCTATAAATTCATTTTGATTATTTCTTAGAGTAATGTGCTATTGCATTCATGTATCACAATGAACTTGTTTAACCATTCTTAAGTCAATGGACATTTACTTTATTATAGCTCTCCTGCTTCCACAGAAGTACTGCTCTGAATAATTTAGAATCTTTTTATGTAGGAACTTTCTATATTTCTTTGACTTCACTGGGATTTAGCCAGAATGTCTGGGTTAAAGGTTATGGATGGTTTTTTTCCTATATATTTTTTATTAATGTCCTTTGTTTTAAAATCTCCTTCATTTCTAATTAAATTCCTTCCTTATCCCTTGCCATCCTTTGTAATAAAAAAGAAAAAATGATTCGGTAAAATTATCTACCATCACTAGATTCTGAAAGCATGCAGTATTTCATACCCATACTGTACTAACCCTTCCCTTCTCTTTCTTCCCATCCCCCCAAGAATTATTGGATTATCCCTCTTTAGGCGATGCTTTATCATTCTGTTATTTAACTTTTCTGTTGTTGTTCTTTACAGGTACTTTATTGTTATCACTGTATATATTATTGTCATGATATAACTTATAAGTAAATAATAATAATAATAATAATAAATCTTTCTTTTTATATTTTAGAAATAAAGCCATTCATTTGAGTCTGGGATTATTGTTCACTCAACTAATCTGCCCAAGATTGTTACAATCAAGGTAGATGAACCAAGTTATCATCAAGAGATCATTTGTTGGGTGATACGGTAAGCCTGTTATATAGAAACTCTGAAAGTACCACGTATGGATTATCGAGTATAAAAACTTTTAAGAGCATTATATTTCAGTTGTTTTCAATTATTTCTTTGGATTAGATCTGCTAAGTATTGAATAAACATTTGTTAAGTGCCAATTTTGTGCCAGGCATTGACCTAATACTTGGGATAGACACAAAGAAAGACAAAAAAGCCCCTGTCCTCAAAGGAGAATACAATATAGATGGTTTTTATATTCTTATTAAAGAATAATTATTACAATGATGTGGCTAGCATTTATATAACTCTTTGCAAAATACTTTCCTCACAGTCTTTGAAGTAGTATAAATTATAAATTTCCTATTTTCCAGATAAAGAAACTGAGTCTGAGATGGGTTAAATGAATGACCTGTGGTCATAGTTAATAAATGTTATAGGCAGGGCTTAAACACAGATCTTCTGACATTATGTTTGATGATGTACTATGATTGACTTTTTTTTGCTTTTTAGAGGGGGCAGTTGCAGTTAAGTGACTTGCCCAAGGTCACATGACTAATTTTGTGTTAAGTGTCTGAAGCCTGATTTGAACTCAGGTCCCCCCTGATGCCAGGGCCTGTGCTCTATTAACTGTGCCACCTAGCTGTCCCTGATTGACTTTTTTTTTTTTTTTAGGATAAGATATTTTTATTTACTTACTTTAATTCATTTGAAAAAAATTGTAGTTCCAAATTATTTCTCCCACCCTTCCCCTACCCACTGAGAAAGTAAGTAATATGATATGGATTATTCGTGTGAAGTCATGCAAAATGTATTTCCATAATTAACCATGTTACCGAAAAAGCACCAAACCCCAATAAAAAGCAAGAAACATAAAGAAAGTAAACAATCATATGCTTTAATCTGCATTTAGAGTTGATCAGAGGTGGATAGCATTTGTCATTATGCATCCTTTGGAATTGTCTTAATTAGGATTGATTTAACCCATAGCATTTTAGAATCATCATGTACAAAGAATGGAAATGGCTGACTTCTGTTGTGGCACAGAGCACTACTGTGCATTATGGTGCTGCTGCTGTTGTCACAACCTAAGCAGTTTTCTGCCTTTTAGATGTTAGAGGCAGTGGCCTGGATGGAAGGAGGTTGGTGTAAGTTCTGTTGCAAGCCTGTAGGCTTGTGTAGCCTTGCTACCATAGTGGTGGTGATAGAGTTGCACAAACCAGTGAAGGGTTAAGGAATATTTTATTACTTCATCAAGTTTTTAACTTGTTTGGGTTTTTGGTGTCCTAGAGACAGCTGAAATCACTTCATCTCTTGTGCATACCTATGTTGGAGGGATTTGAAAGGTGAGGGTTGGAGAAAAATAGACCCTTTTCTTGTTAGATATGTGACCCAGAAGTCCCCAAGAAAAAGTGTTTACATACTATCCATTTTCTTTCTCTTGGTCTCTACTGGAAATAGGATTTTTGTTAGTGGTAGAGAGAGTCATATCTCTTTTTCTTGCTATGCTTGGTACCTATTTTTTTCTATGTCCAAGAGAGTAGAAGTGTACCATTTAATTCCTGAATTAAAGAAGGGTGACACAATCTCTTTTCAAGTTTTTGTTTGGTAGGTTAGCACATTTTTGCTTTTATGACCATAAAGTTATTCATTTAACTGGTTCTCTGGTAGGAAAAAAATGTAATAATACAAGAAATAAAGTGATATCTCATGAGAAATAAAGATATTGAACAAATATAAATATGCTCACTAAAGTTAATTTGTTTTTGGGGGTGGCTAGGTGGTGCAGTGAATAGAGCACCAGCCCTGGAGTCAGGAGGACCTGAGTTCAAATCTGACCTCAGACACTTGACACACTAGCCATGTGACCTTGGGCAAGTCACTTAACCCCAATTTCCCTCCAAAAAGCAAAAAAAAAATTAATTATTTTGTTTTCATCACTTCCTTCCTAATACTTTTCTCCCCTAAAAAAATTGGAGTGGGGGTGTGTGGCTACGAACTAGTAAGGAGACCAAGAAAGAGGGAAAATGGGGAAAACAAAAAATGGAAGTGGTAAAAGAACCAAAAATATTATTCAGATAACTAGATGTATTCAGCTCAGATGCCCATGACCTCTGCATCCCCAAAGCACCTAAGGAATTTGTATTCTTGGTGACCCCCTTTGGCCTTTTTTTGGCAGAAACACTGGATTACATTGCAATGTCCTTCTCTAGCTCATTTACGATGAGTAAAACTGAGGCAAACAGGGTTAAGTGACTTGCCCAAGGTCACACAGCTAGTAAGTATTTGAGGATAGATTTTTACTCAGATCTTCCTAACTCCAGGCCCAATGCTCTCTGTTCACTGTTCCACTTTGCTGCCCGCCTAATTCCTTATCAGCCCAAGTCAATACAGGCCCTCTGGTTTAATTTGAAAAATTATTGAAAAGAGAAAACTACAACGGCTTTAGAAAAGAAAAGGTAATTAGTGTAGTAAATAAATATTAGGGAATGATTCTGGAAAATGTAAAAGTAGCCTTTTCTATAGCCATACTTTCCTAGATCTCTCTGCAGCCTTTAATGCTATTGATCACCTTCTCCTCACCTATAGTGAAATAATTTTGGACTAAATGAATATAGACTTCTCTTAGCACTAGAGAAAGGAAGCATAGTGAGAAGCACAGTACCTTATAGATTGTGGGTATTTATTCACTTTGATAATAATGAAAATAGTACTTATTATTCTGTGTCCCACATTGAATTGGGTGATCCAGGAAAAATATGAGATGGGCCTTACCTTCAAGTAGTTTCCAGTGTATTTGGGAAGAAAAAAAATCTTTGATTAGAGAACAGTACAGTAAAGAACTTTAATCACCATAGGTTGAATGGTTTAGGGACTCAATAATTTTTTTTTCAATGTGTTTGCCAAACCCACCTTTGCATGTAATACGAGCTCAAAATTAAATTTAATGAATAAATTTAATAGAGCTGAAAGTTAGAAAACTGATAAAAAAATTTTTTTTTCATTAATGGCTTTTGTGGTGGTAGGGGAATCCTAATTATCTTAACTTCCATCAACTTTCTATTTCCATTGACCTATAACTATTTTATGCTTTAATAGGTATTTAATATAGTTTATATTATATTCAGCATTTTCTAGTTATTTTTGTCATTGCATTCACAGCAGGGGCTTATTCAAATTTCATTAGCAAAAATTAGATACTGAATATTAGTTCAGAAATTTTCAATATGTTAGCACTTAGTTTCTTGATTAAATAGCAAAATCCAGTTTGTGCTTCTTATAGCCTTTATTTCTCTGTTTCTTTTTTATTCATTAGCATTTCCACTAGAGGGCAGGCAGAGAAGAATGGAGAAGAAATTAATCAATTTTAGATTTTAATTTCAGAGTCATGTACTGTTTTACATGCTCTGAACTATTGCCAAATTTTACTAAATTATTTTAGAGCAAAGTTTCTTTTTTGTTTATACAATGTAGTATTTCATACAGTGTTCAGTTTCTTTAAAAATAGTTATTTTGTGTATTTGCAAAGTTTATAATTTGAACATTTTAAGTTCTTTAATGCAGTAATTTTGCCCCTAATTTTCATGTCCTTGTTTATTTATTCTCATTTTTAAGTTATCCTTCCTGAGACTTTCACTATAACTATCAATAATCAGCAGTTAACATATTCACTGGTTTTGTATGTTGTGTAATATTGGCGAACTTTCTAAGTGATAAGCATTATCTTTTGACTGAGTTACTGTTAGTCTTTCTAGCTGTGTACTAAATGATTGATTACTCAACCTAGATCAAAGTAAACTTTCATTTCTCAAACATTTTACAAAAATCTAATTTATCAGTGGTTAAGTTTAAATTATAATTATGCTAAAAATCTTATATAGCCTTTGTATCTTTGCTAATACCACATGTACATACATATTTAACTTTGGGTCCGTTTCCTGTTTGATTTTGTTATCAGTTTTGTGCAGCAAATGTCTTGAAAAATCAGCTTCAAGACAGCTGGCTCTTGTTCTCTTTGGAACTTATTGGTGCCTAAGTTCACATGACTTCCTCTGCTCCTTTAACACAAACAGTCCACCTTAACTTGTCTGTAAGGAAGTTTGTGCCAGTATCTGTTTTTCAGTGCCAAAAGCTATTGGTGTTAATTATGTAGAAGAATCCCAAAATGGATTTTTTTAAAAAGGGTGTTCCTACTGCTCTTCCTGGCGATGTGGTTTTGGATACTGGTGATAGTTTTCAGGAAAGCTCCCCACTATTACTGAAGATGAGACGTCTTAGCCTGCTTTCTTTAGGAAAGACTATAAATGAAGAAGATGCCATCAGTTTTCTTCATCCTAATTATGACAAGTATAAACATCATCAACTAGGTAAAGTAAAATATATTAACTATTTAGTTTTTCCTAGGCATTTTGGCTTTTGATGATGCTAATTTGAAGTATGGAAGATCAATATTTTTTATTCTGGAGATAATTACATTTTTAAAGAAAACAGGGGTACATATAGTTTGTCTAGTGAACATATGTAATTCCTAAGAATTTAATTTTGATTTAAGAGAAATTTGGATCTGATTCTCAGAGTATTGAAATTGAAGTCAACAAAGTAACTGTTTTATTAGTAGTTATTAGAGAATTTTATGAAGATCAAAGAATATAATCTCAGTTTTTCAATATAATACATGTAGTTCACAGAAACAAAAAAAGTTAGTAACAGAAATTGATTAAAAACATTTCTGAATCATTTTTGAAATTCTGTTTTTACAGAAATATGTTGACTTCTCTTATTCTGAATAGTTATAAAATCAGATATTTGGAGTTTTGTTTAGGGCAGACATCTCAGTTATAGTGATATGTTATTACATAAAATAGGGAAACTTTTTATCCACTAACATTTTAAGAGAAAAAGTTACTATTTTATGCTGTGCCCAAGAAAAGATTCTTTTTAGCTGATTTGACGGTTACTACCCTTATTGGATATTTTAGTTTTACAAACTACCTTATGGCATTGAGTACTACACTAGAACTTTAAAGTTAGTAGTATTTACATTATGAATTAATTTGAATGGGGAAAATGAATTTCAGCTCTTTGCAATCCTTGAAGCTCTATATAAATATTAGCTGCTGCTGTTATTATTGTCATCATTTTCACCAAAATACCAAGTTTATTATGAGAAGATTCTTGCTTTTCTGTATGCCTCTCAGACAATGAAATATGCCTTACATTTAAATTTAAACCTGAAATCCACTGTCACTAGTTTTGTTTTGAAGATGTTTATACTAAAGATAATAAATTTTTAATTCAGTGTATACAATTTCTCTGTTCCAAGTCTATTAGTATTGCCATTTCTAATGTTTAGGATCTATTTAGTCTAAACCTATTATATTCCCTTGGTTATTTGTGCTTCAATCCGTAAGAACAGTTGTATCTGATTTTAAAATTTTTATGTGATCTACTTATTGATGTAATCTATTTTTTAGTTTTTAAATTTCTGTAGTTTCTAAATGACTTTTCTTTTCCTTTTGCTTAAAAAACAAAATGAAACAATCACCAGGGCTTTGAACATATGATAACCTTTTGTGGCATTATGCTTTTTGAGGGTATCTTGGCCTAGAAGCCAAGACAACTCACTATTTCATCTAAAGATTCAGTGAGGTTGGCAGTCTCCTAATTGCGGTCACAGTGTATCTTCATGATGTTTCTTGGGACTTTTTTCTCTTGTAGAACTGTGGTATGAAAGAAGACCTATTCAGAACTCAATTTGTGCATCTTTTTATTAGCTAGTTGAATTAGGCATCATCATCATCATCATCATCATCACTATCACTCTAGTAGCTATGCCACTTGAAATAACATGTTAATACCCTTGTGGCTAGGACCCGAGCTGTGTGATTGCTTAGTGAATTAGTGACGTTGGGAGAGAGAGAAAAGACTGCACTTAACTCCTTTTAATTTGCTCTTTTTTCAACCTGGTCAATTTTTATGAGTGTGTTGTGTATATGTGTGCATATATACATATATGAAATTGGGGGGAGGTTGCTTTAGTATAAAATTAGTCTTTTAAAATTTTGTTAGTCTTTTAAAATTTTCTTATGTGGTATTTATTTGCCATTTTTGCAGCTACAGGGCATTGTGGGTGGAGTGCTGGAGCTGGAGTCAAGAAGGCTTGAGTTCATTGTGGCCTCAGATACTTCCTAACTCTGTGACCTCAGGAAAATCACCTAACTTTTGTTTACTTAGTTTCCTCATTTATAAAATGGGAATAACAATTGCACCTGCTACCCGGGGTTGTTATGAGGGTCAGAGGAGATAATATATGTAAAATGCTTTGCAAACCTGGAAACACTACATGAAGACTGGATACTATTATTACTATAATTCTTTTTATACAACTATCATCACCAGAATACCAGATTTATTACCAGAAAATTCTCAGTCAGTCAGAAAATACTTAGTAAGTCCTTACTAAGTGTCAGGCACTAAGGGAATGGAAAAAGAGGCAGAAGAGTTTTTGCCTTCAAGAAACTTACAGTCTAATACGGGAGACAATATGCAAACAAACATGTACAAATAAATAGAAAATAACAGATGGAAGGCACTAGAATTAAGAGGGTTTGGAGAAGGCTTCCTGTAGAAGGTAAGATTTTAGATGGGACTTAGAGGAAAGGAAGAAAGAGAGCATTCCAGGCATGGGGGGCACCCAGAGAAAATGTCAAGAGCTGAGATTTAGTGTTGTTTGTGGAACATCCAGAAGGTCAATGTAACTGGGTCAGGGAATTACATGTCAGAAGGCAAGAAACATTGGAGGAGGTGGGGGTCTGTGTTATTAAGGGTTTTGAATGCCAAGCAGAGAATATTTTATTTGATCTTGGAGGCAATAAGAGACCATTGGAGTTTGTTGAGGGAGGGTATGACATGATCAGACTTACATTTTAGGAATATCATATTAGTGACTGGGATGAATTGGAAGGGGGGACAGGCTTGAAGCGGGCAAATCCATCAGCAGGCTATTGCAGTAACCAAGGGGACAGGTGATGAGGGGCTGTACCGGGTGGTAGCAATGACAGAGGAGAAAGGGGAGTGTATTTGAAAGATATTGCAAAGGTGAAATCAACAGGCCTTGGCAAAAGCTTAGTGATGGGCATAAAAGATAGTGAGGAGTCCAGGATGACTCCTTGTATTGTTCATGTATTTTTGCTTAATGGGAAGATCTTTCTCATCCATTAATAGGCCCATGTGACCTGCTTGAGTCACATGAAAGCCTGAGTCACATGAGGCTATGGGGGGAGGAGGTTGCCAGGCAGGTGGAGTAGAACTGAGAGGAAGTTGGTCGGAGCAGTGAGATCTGAGGGAGAGAGCAGGCAGCCAGCTGTGAGTGTCCATCTGTGGGAAGCCCCTAAAAGGGGTAAGGCTTGGGGATGATGGAGTCACCTGCAGTGCTTTTGTGTATAGATTTCTTTGTTGCTGTGATGGATTTGACTTTCTGGTGTTGTAATAAATGTTTTGCTTCTGCCTTCCATGTGGAGAGTCTGTTATATTTTGTTATTCAGAATTATGCTGGCATATTCATAGCTGCTGTAGGTGCTGTGAATATTGTATTGGTGCTACACTCCTAGGTTGGGAGCCTGAGGGAATAGGAGGGTTGTGTTGCCCCCAACAGTAATAGAGAAGGTAGGAAGTAGGTGGTGCTGGTGATGGAGGGTTTACTATTTCATTATCTTTCCATAATGAGCTCAGTTTTGGATATTTTGACTTTAGGATGTTTACTAGACATCCAGTTTGATGTTTCTGAAAGGCAGCAGGAGATACAAAATTGGAAGTCAGCTGAGAGTTTGAGTCAGGATAGGTAGATTTGAGAATCATCATCATAGAGATGGTAATTAAATCCATGGGAGCTGATGAGATCACCAAATGATCTTATTACTTTAAGAAGAGAACAGAGAAGAGGGCCCAGGATAGAATCCTAAACTTATGTTGAAACTGTACACAAATATTTGAAGTTAGACTCTTCCCCCCAGTTAAAAAAATTTTTAATGCGTTTTTTAATATTACTTAAATTTCTCTTTTTGGCTTTCTCCTCCCCACCTCCCCGAGAATGATCCAGTATAAAAATATTTTTTAAGGACAAAAAAAAGGGGGCAGCTAGTGGCGAAATGAATACAGCATAGGCCTTGGAGTTAGGAGAACCTGAGTTCAAATGTGGCCTAATACTTACTAGTGCTATGACCTTGGGCAAGTCACTTAACCCCAATTACCCCCCTGCCTTCTCTCCTTAAAAAAAAAAAAAAGACAAAAAGAAGAGGAAAAATAATCCTAACTTATCAGCACATTGAAAAAGTCTGAAAATATGTGAATTGTGCCACACTTGTGGACCTCCCACATCTGCAGAGGTATTATGTGGGGATATCTTCTCGTCTCTTCTTTGAAACCATGCATGTTTCAGTGTAATTTTGCAGTTATCACTTTGGGTTTCCATTTCCATTGTTAGATTTCTCATGTATACTATTTTCTTGCCTTTACTTACCTCATTCTCCATAAGATCACATAGATTATCCCATGCTTCTCTGTATCCATCATATTATTCATAATTTCTTAAATCAGTAATATTTCATTATATATTTTCTACATAAGTGATTATACTTTATATTCATCTGCCACAAGTTCCTACTCAGTGGACATCTACTTTATTTCTAATTCTTTGCTTTCACAGAAATGTTGCTATAAACATTTTGGTGTGTATGAGGACTTTCTTATCAATGACTTCCTTTGGAGTATAAGCCTAGTAGTGGAATTAAGGAGCAGTTATTGGGCCTAGAGTCAGGAAAACCTGAGTTATATCCAACCCCGTACACTCCCTAGCTCTGTTACCTTGGGCAAGTCACTTGACCTCTGTATTTCTTAGTTTCTTCATCTGAAAATGACATCTGGCTTTCAGGGTTGTTGTGAGGACCAAACGAGATGTTTCTGTATTGCTTAGCACAATGCCTGGCATGTAGCAGGTTTTATGTCAATGTTAGCTCTTGTTTGTTGTTATCATGATGATTCTCTCAGGGTGATAAGGCATGGACATTTCAGGACCTTTATTGTTACCATTCCAAATTGCTTTCCAAAATGGTTATACTAATTCATATCACCAGTGTGCCTCTCTTCCTGCTGCTTTTCCGCTGCTTCTCCATGATGAGTTTTTTTCATCATTTGTTATCTTTGCCAATTGCTGGGCATGAAGTGAAACCTCAGAATTACTCGATTTGAATTTCTCTATTAGTAACTTGGAACATTCCGTCATGTGGTTAATAGTTTGCAGTTCTTTTTTTTTTCTTGAGAAGTTTATGTCCTTTGATCCTTTTCTACTGAGGAATGGCTTTTGGTCTTACATATGACCCTTAGTTGTCTATATATCTTGGACACTAAACCCTTATCTGAGAAATTTGATACAAGATGGTTTTCCCATTTTACCACTTTTCTTCTTAGCTTAGATGCATTAATTTTGGTTTTGCAAAAACTTTTCAGTGTCATATATCTAGCCCAAACTTTGGCATGTAAAAATGAAAACAACACTTGATTATTTTAGATAGCTTCAAATTATGATCATATTTTATAAGTCCTGTACTATTAGTGAAAGACTGAGTTAACTTCTGATAAGTAGATGAATGCACCTTGCACCCATTATTATAGAAATCTTGGGTCATTTTAATGTATACAATTTTAAGATAATTATTGAGGCTAGAGTCTTGATATCAGGAACATCTAGATCCAGATCTTGTTTCTGGCATGCACAAGTTTTGGGGGACCATAGATCGGTCATTTACCTTCTTTGTGCTCCAGGTAACTTTCTAAAGACTAAAAGTTAGTCAAGATTTGTTGCTCTGAATCACTGGAGGGAATTTTTCCACAGGGAATTCTCACCATTGATGAAATCCTAGGAGTGGATGCGCATTAACATTTTTTAAATTTAGTTTTTATTTGTTTTCTTGTTTACATTATTCATTTTCATT
>JAQQSW010003067.1:0-14783 GCA_028646575.1 Pseudocheirus occidentalis
TTGCAAGAATCTAGTATTTAAAGCTATACAATCAAATGCAACTGGGAAATAATACATACAGGGACGGGGGCAGGGAGCTCCTCCCTGCCCTGCTAGAAAGCTAGAGGGGTTTTGGAGGAGGGCATAAAAGGGAACAGATTGTGGGAGGGGTCTTACAGTGGGATCAATTTCTGGGCTGGTGGGTAGGGGCAAAAAGGGGAGAAAATTTGTAACTCAAAACCTTGTGGAAATGAATGATATAATCAAGAAAATAAATTAAAATTAAGCAAAAAAATAATACTGTAAACACAATTTGAGAAAATTAAAAAAAAATAAAGGAAATAAAATTAGACTGCCATGACTTGTTCTTCATGAATTCATGCTGGCTTATAACAATCACTGATTCCCTTTCTATGTGCTTGCAAATCATTTCTTTAATAAGTGGTTCAAGAAAAAGAAATAAAATTGTTTTTATACAAAATAAATCTATATAAAAGGAAAAATAAATAAATACAGAGATGAATGGACAAATAGATAATGGAAGAGGATTGAGTGGTTATGGATATTTTGATTATAGTAATTAATTTTAAAATGTAAATAATTGTAAACATATCTAATTAGCTTTGTTGCTTTTTAAAATTGAACATATAGTATATTATTCTTTAAAAAAACGCATACCAAAATTGTTATCAAGAATGAAGGTCAAACTCAACACTCTGTAATTTAAAGAGTCCACCTTCTCCTCCTGTTGAAAACAAGAACATTTACCCATACTACATCACTGCCGATTACCTTATAACACTTTCCTTATTTTCCATAGAACTTTAAAGAAAGCTGATGCTGAATCACCATTCTCATAGGACATTTTGATACCCTTATATGGAGTCCATAAAATGGTAAAATGAATTGGTTAAAGTCCTGATTTGTCCCAGTTCTGGCTATAAGCATTTTGATTTGCATCCCCTGATATGCTGTTAGAAGTTATGGCTATTTTGAATAGGAGTATAAAACCAAAGACTGTTTTAAAATATAATTGGAATCTCTGTCTCCCATTTAGGCAATATCAAGGAACCACCCAAAGGTATCCATAAAGATTTCTCTGGCCAATTTATGGCGCTCAAAGATCCTTACATCTCCTTTTCCTTCCCTCAGAAGAATGAGTCTGTATCAAGGACATGAAATCTCTCTGGACTTTGCTACCATGGTCTGGTTGCCTTCTCCTTACTGTCCTGTGGATCCCCTATCCCACTGGTGAGCTCTTCCCAGAACCTCCATTGCTCTTCTCTTCACTTTGCTACCATAGCCCTATGTGGGTACCTTCGGATATGATAAGTAAAAGTAAGAACAATGACAATGTGGCTTTGGTTCTTTACTTCTCAAATATCCAAATGGATTTGTGATGTCATCATTTTGGAGGTTCCCTCTAGGGATGCAGATCACATCCATGCTTGCCCTTGCTGACCACCTCTCATCTATGTCTTCTCAAAAGAGTTTACCATTGGGAGTTAACCCATTGTGCTTAATTGTTTTCTTCACTTTCTCATTACGTTACAAGGGTACCAGTGAAGCACTTTGTTCAGCTGTCATCCCTTGCTCTTGCCATGTAACCAGTCTTCTCTTTCTTTGTTGTAATTCTTTGCTGACATCCTTTACTTCTTTGGAGTTCTGCATTGCTTGCAGTCTGCTCACACCCATCATGCACCTTTCCATCACTTGTGTGGTCTTACTCTCATAAAGCTACACTGGTAAAATTTTTGTATGAGAAATATGGGCCTTTGTTGTCATGGAAAACTTGGAGTCAGTGAAAGTACTTTGCAATTTCCTGAAAGCAATCTAGACAGCTTTATTCCTTTTCAATTCTGGGTCTGCCTCATTGCCCATCTATATGGTATGCCTCAGATATGTATATTGTTGGACAGCTCTGGGTGTATCCATTCAAAGGCATGTCAAAATCTGGGCAACTGGCATTCATCTTCATCCATTTGGTTTTTCCTGAGTGGATGAACAGGCCAAACTCCTTTGAGTGATCACTGATGCCTTCCAGGAGGTCCTGCAATGACTTTGGGCTAGATGCAATCAACATAATGACATTCACTATCAGGAGCATCTGAAGGAATCCACAAGGAATCTCTCCTCAGCCTGGGCTCTGTGCTGAATATCCTCTATCACAGTTGCAAATATTTTTGATGAACACAGAAGTCTCTTTTATATTTCATTGGATATTTATTATGAGAGGATCATTGAACAGAGAGTTCATGATGGAAGCAATATAAATGTAAGAATGCTGAGGAACTAATTTTAAGGCAAGTTGAGGAGAGACCAGTTTACAAAATGAAGGAGTGAAGGATATTGAACATATAGAAAACCCCCCAGATCTTAATAATTCCAAACAGTAATTACTGACCTATATGCCTACTCTTTCATCTATATATAATCTTTATGAGGTCATTTATATAGGAATTGAAGGCATCTTCACTGACCCCTTGACCAGCTAAGGTTATTAGTGTGGAACAAGCAGGCTTTGACAAATAATATTTTTAAAATGGATCCAATTTTTATCACTTCACAACTGACTCAAAGATGTAAAGAATATGATACCACAGTACTTATAATTTGTTGATGAAAAAACCCATTTGATTTAGTAGAACAAAATGCCACCCTACAGGCTCTTTTCCAACAAAGTTTCTTTCATCCATATATCAAGATCATTTAGGATTCCCTGGAAGATGTAATCACTGAGGATGTTTTACAATCAATTATTTAGATATGCCCTTTCTCCTTTGGGAAATGGACATAAATCTCTTTTCCCAAGCAAATCTCTTTAGGAATCAATCCTTTCCTTCCACCATGATTCTCAGTAACCCTGTAGTTCAGTGTGTGTGTGTGTGTGTGTGTGTGTGTGTGTGTGTGTGTGTGTGTGTGTGTGTGTGTGTTGAGCCCCTTTCATTGCCTGATGAAACTTAGAGATCCCTTCTCAGACCAATGTTTTTAAATAACTAAATGAAATGCTAAATTTCAGTTAGAAGTCAGTGAAAATAATATGTTTTTTCCCCACTCAAGTTTAAAGACCCCAGATTAAGGACTCTGGAACCAGATGAACCTACTTTTAAAACAAAATCTTGGCCTCTCAGGATAGTTTTGGGGACTCAGTACTGGAAGCCAATGGGAAAAGACAAGATGATTCTCTCCTTGGATAAGCCTGTGAGTCACCACTAACATTAACCTCCAAACCAAAGTTGGCAACAGAAGCTTTTTAATAAAACAAGCAGGAAATACAAAAAACAAAAAACAAAAAACAAATCCCAGACAGGTACTTTGGTAGTTGTTGGGACTTAATCTGAGCTTATTATGAAAGGAAACCACAAAGGAAAAAGAGTAGAGCTGAAGTATAATAGAACAGCAGCTGGAAGGAGGGTCAGAAAGAAGCAGGAGAAAAACTCTCCTTTTGATTTCCCCAATGGCTCCAGGTAGTAGAGTTCTAGAAAAGCAAAGTAGTATAGTAGAAAGAGCATTGGACTCAGAATCTTAAGATCTTTGTTGCTTAAAAACTCAGCTCTAATACTAACTGGACAAAAATAAGCCTCTATGATTGGGTCTGTCATCTTTCTATGAGGAATGGGGCTGAAAAGAAGGGATGAAAGTTGACTGGGTTTTGCTACATGAATCTATTCAATATCTTGCTTTATTAATGTGCAAAGACCACTGCTTTTCAAAGCTTCTTCCCTGAGTACCTTTGATTCTGATTTTGCTGCTCAGCAAGCAGCGGAAGAAACTGTGGCACCTTGCTTACTTTAGGTAGACTGTTTTCTTTAGCAGAAGCAGAATTTCTCATTGTTCCAAGTCCTTAGGTGAGGTCCAGGACTAAAGACCCCAAGCCTGAGGCAGAGGAAAGGGCTGGATCAGGGAAGCATCCTTTTTTGCTTTCCTCTAACCTGGTCAAATAGCAGAACATCTCCTTTCTTAGATCAGCAAGCCTCTGTAATGTGTCTTTTCTGACAGCTGGAAAAGGACCCCAAGGACTTAAAAACCTAACCAAGTCCCACAGAAATTTCTCTGGAAAATCAGAGAAGCCTGGGAAATTGGGCATTTCAGCTGACTGTGTTTCCTAGAGGGAGAGAAGGAAATGCTGAGGTTCCCAAGCTTTGTGCTGGAGTTGGAGATTCAAACGCAGTGAGCCCAGAGATGGTGCCTGTTGCTTTTCTGGGGTTTTTCCTGCTCTAACAGGCTGGTTGAGCAGGGCAATTTTTGCTGTATCTGTTGATTCTATCACATCCATCTCTGGAAGAGGGGACTGTGGAAAAGTGATGGCCATTGAGTTCATTTCTGGGAGTGAAAAGTCAATATTTATGAAGATTAGATCCTCTATGGTCAACTCAATTCAACATAGCCACAGCCTCTTGTTTCAACCCAACATGACTCAGAGTTATTAACTCTCAGCATTCATGGATCTTGGCTAATTTCTTGATCTTTGTGTTTGATCATTGGAAATATGGCATAAAAATATAAAAAATGCATATACACCTTTATTTCACATACATCTTGGCTTATTCCCATCAACATACAGCAAATAAGATTGTGTTTATGCTGATTTTTCTGTTTTCAACCTAATGGTTTGCTGCTGCTGTGCCATTAGGACCTGACATAAGAACAGTTTACGTTTACACCAGTGGTTCTCAACCTTCCTAATGCTGCAGCCCTTTAATACTTATATGTGGGCATATCTGCATGTGGGCGGACCCACATGGAGACGGATAGAGGAGCGGTGTCTTGGTTTCTAAGACTTTCGGAAATATGTGTTTTCCGATGGTCTTAGGCAACCCCTATGACCCCTGTGAAAGGGTCGTTCAACCCCCAAAGGGGTCATGACCCACAGGTTGAGAATTTCTTGCTTAGCCTGTGAAATTATAAACTCTTGTTTGTATTTACCCTTGTTCCTAAGGCTAGTTGTTATTAAGATCTCTATTTTCTTAAGTCTTCATATTTGATAAGAACCTGTGATGAGGATGGTTAAATAAGCCTCAAGGCTCGGAACAGAGTGCCAATACATAGATACTTTCCTACATTTATTGTCTGGTGAGTTATTTGGCCTGCCAGACATGTTTTACACTAAGATATCATTTATTTATACTAAGATAGCAGTTTTTGGGAAAAGATCTTAGGTGTTAGTAGATTACAAGCTCAATAGCATAATATGGTGGTTCAGTAGGGAGAGTGCCAGACCTGGAGTCAAGAGGACCAGAGTTCAAATGTGACCTCAGACACCTGCAAGACAAGTGACTATGAGCAAATCATTTAACCTTTCATTCAGTTTCCTCATCTATGAAAGAGAAATAATAATAACTCTTACCTATCAGGGTTGTTGTGACAATGAGATAATATTTGTAAAGTGCTATGAGTACTAGCTTAAGGTACTATATAAATGCTACCTGTTATTGTTATATAGCAACGAAAAGAAAAAAAGTCCTAATTTAGATGACAGTAAGAGTGGTATAATATGCAAGACTAAAGAAGTGATGATGCTGCTGGACTATGCCCTGGGCAGATCACATCTGGAAGGACATTGATGGATTGAAGAGATTCCTTAGGACAGCAGCCAGAATAATGAAAGGCTTTGAGATCATTGAAAATGAAGAACTTGGGATGTTTAGCTTGGGGAAACACACACACACACACACACATACACACTTATGGAGGACATGAGAGTTTTCTTCAAATGTTTGAAGTGTTATCATGAGGAAGAGAGATTACACTTGTTTGAAGCAATGGGTAGATATGGCTAAGAGGGGAATGTAGGTTTTACATAAAGAAAACATTTTACTTTACAACAATTACTAGTGGTCTATAGGGCAGCCCCCAAATGTTACTCTTCATGTTCCAAAAGAATTTTTACTTTATAAAAAAAACAACTTCTTTAGTGCATTTAAAATATGATTGATTTACAAAAGTTCCAACTATATATATATATATTCAGAATATATATTGTACAAAACAAGATACCCACCCCTATATGTTAAGGGCTACATCTCAAATGTGGCACTACTGCTCTGGGAAGCGCTCCTCTACCTGATCTAAGCCCAGAACATTGTATTCATTTAAAAACAAAAGATCAATCACTAAAAAAGAGGGCCCTTGGTTTTTTTGGGGGGGGGTTAAGGGTATTTCCCATTCATATTTAAATTTTATATCAGGATAAGGAACATCTGCTATGGAAACTCTTCACCAATGTGATCTGACATCTCATCTGAAACTTCTAGGCTTAGAGTTGCCTGAGGACACTGAGAGCTTAAGCAAGTTGCCTACGGTTACCTAGTCAACTCATTAGAAGTAGGAAATGAACCTGTGTCTTCTTGACTCCCAGGCCAGCCCTCTACCACTCTACCATGGGGCTTCTATCTAAACAGATCTAACATCTCAAGTAAATTAGCAACACTAGAACCAGTTATGGTCAAGGCTTCCTATTTTAATGGGAGTTTTTTTTTTGTTCCACCCTAGTGTTTAAACCAATATACAAGTAACTTTTTCAAGTATCAATGGGAGTGTGTGTGTGTGTGTGTGTGTGTGTGTGTGTGTGTGTGTGTATGAACCAGCTCTGGGGAGCTGCAAATGTAGGGCTCTCTAGAATTCTTTGGGGAGGAGGAGACATCACTTTGAATAACTAAGAAATACCAACAACTGGTATTATTTTTACTTCTTTTGATAGAAATCCTTCTACAACATGTTACATACTTTCTTCCCAGCCTTGTTAAAAGGAGGATTTTTGCCTTTATTTGTATCTCTGGTACTTAATACATTGCCTGACACACATAGTAAACTGTTAGTAAGTGCTTGTTGACTGATCCTGAAAATAATTTCACCTTTTTCTGATGCCTCAAGATATAATTCTACATGGCAATCCTTATACTGTGCTTTCAGGTGGTGAGGAAGATGAGCCTCCTTTGAGGTTATGTGGACCTAAAATAGCTCCAGACTGTTGTGCTCCTTGGGTTTTGTCTGCTTCCTCTTCTCTTCATTTTAAGATGACAGCTGTTCTCTCCTTTTGCTGTTAGTATAATTTCCTATATGTAATCTCCTCACTTTGAGTTTCTTCCTTCTAATATGTTGAGAGGTTGGACACCAGATAGAGCCAATTAACTCTTGCTTTACACATAAGCTCAACATGACTTGTTAAGAGTCTAAGGGGTGAGGAGGCTAGGTGGCGCAGTGAACAGAGCACTGGCCATGGAGTCAGGAAGACCTGAGTTCAAATTCGGACTCAGACACTTAACACAAAAAACTAGTCTTGTGACCTTGGGCAAGTCACTTAACTCCAGTTGCCCTACCTTCCCCCCTCCTTTTGTTTTGTTTTGCATCCCTCCCAACTGGTAGCCACCACTTATCTCTGTCTCCTTGACTCTACCCCAGGATGAAGAGTATGCACTCCTTGACCTTCATGGCTACTTCTGGGTCATTCCTCTATGACTATATCTATTTAAATGGTTTGTCATCTTTAATTATCCAGAAGATCTATGCATGCCACCATTTCTATAACCTAGTCATTGGCACCTACCAAATTCCATGCCACTCCCCCAACTTTCTTTTTAAAAAATATTCACTTTATTCTTTTAATACAAAAAGGAAAAAATAAGCTTTTTCATGCATGTAGCACAACACAAGAAGAGGATTCAATGCAAAACCATTAATTTCCATTTCAGTTTACTTTTTCAAAAATGTAATAAATACATTGTTTTCAAAACTACTCTGCTTTTCTGTGCTTTTCCTCTGTTGTGTGCTCCCCCAACTTTCTCAGGGATTTCAAGTTGGTTCATCTCTTTCAGTGACCTCCATCATCCTTGAGAACTTTAATATTCATATTTATGACTCCTTTAACAACTCTGATTTCTCCATACCTTAACTTCAACAACACTACCACCTTCCTTCTTTACTCTATGCCAGCCACACACCCCCATGGTCACGCATGAAGTTTTATTATTTCTTTTTAATTTTATTCTCTGACCCCATCCACCTCATGTATTTTTCATTCACATTAAATCTACTCTTAAATTATTGCTGTGACCTTTTGTTCTTTGACTAGTTTTTCAAGCCATCTCACTCATCCCAGTTTTGCTTGTCTCCATATCCAAGACTGACACAATGGTTGATGCCTAATATTTTATTAAGTACTATCCCCCAAACCCTTGTTTCTCTGAATTTATGCACTTTCCAACATGCTAATATTCATTCATCCCTTGGGGACCTCCACATGCCTGTTTTCTCAGGTCCTACTCCAGGGCAGATGAAAATTCAACAAATATTTATTGAACATTTGCTATGTGTCAGACACTGCGATTCCAAGTTTCCCTGCGATTCAAGAGCAAAAAAAGAGGCAATCCCTGCCTGCTCTCTAGAGGCTTACATGTTACTGACATTTCTATGGTTTATAAAGCACTTAACATTCACTATCTTATTTGGCCCTTAAAACAACCTCTCCAAAGAAGATTATTTTTATCCCCTTTTCCAGATTTGAAAACTGAGGTTCAGGAGTTAAGGGAATTTTCCATGGCCACATTAATCAACCAGTCAATGAAGCAGTATTTAAGCCCTTAATATAAGCCAAACACTATGCTAAGTTCTAGGGTTACAAAGACAAAAGCAAAATACTTGCTCCCAACCAGATTCATTCAAAGCACCACCATGAATGCTTTCTATCCTTAGATTCTGGTGGAGCTAGCCCAGAAACTCAATAGCCCTAGGCAAGGCAACACTCTCAAGTCTATTGCACCTGCTTCCAACACAGTCCCTGCAGCCATCACCCAGGAAAGTTGCTCCTGTGGAGAAGGAACCTGCCATCCTAGCTACTACCAACACAACTGGTAACTAACTACTATAAATGGGCAGGCAAGCTGAAGAGCCCTGGGGAACAGCAATACTCTCTAGAAAAGAAGTCTTGCACCCAGCCCACCTCTGAAGCCATCATCTAGAGAAGCAACTCTTGTGGAGCCTCACCTCATCAGCAACACACGTATGCATACAAAACAGATGTAAGGGGACTTTGAAGGCAAGGCTTAGTTAACAACTGAGGTAGTCAGGAAAGGCCTAATAAAGGAGCTGGAGCTTGCAGTAGGTATTTGAAATGAGGGATTCTGAGACATGGAGATGAAGATAGAGTGCAAAAGTGTAGATATTGAAGATGGTGTGCCGTGTATGAGAAATAGCTTGTGTATGAGAATTGTATGTGAGAGCTGTGTATGGGAAATAGCAATAAAAGCAGTCTGGCTGGTGTATATGGTGCATATGGAAAGGTGTAATATGCTACGGAGGGAAAGGTAGGTTGGGAAGGACTTTACATACCAAATAGAGGAGTTTATATTGTATCCTAGAGATAACAGGGAACCAAAGGAACTTACCAAGAGCAAGGATAACATAGTCAGATTTGCGCTTTGAAAAAATCAGTTTGGCAACTATATGAAGGACAGATCAGAAAGATAAGACTTGATTCATGGAGAAGATTTAGGCAGCTATTTTAATTGTCTGGAATAGAGGTGATAAGAGCTCGAATTATGGTGGCAGCAGTGTTAGTGAAGAGAAGGGGGCAGATGGGAGACATGTTGTGGAGGTGGAACTGATAAGATTTGGTAACTGAGAGGCAGGATTCAAACCTTGGTGTAGCTCTAATCCAGTAATCCATCCATTCTGACAAGCTGTCCAGTGAGCACCAATGGAGAAAACATCTAGAAGCAGAATTAGTATTACTCACTACAAGTTTATGTTACATAGCCTCATCAGGGCTGTCACTGATACTTAAAAATCTTTAAATTTTATATTTATTAATTTCTTATCTCGTTGTTCACAGAATTCATTCCAAATCTTTTCTTCTTTTCTTTCCCCTAAAACTCTATATTCTACTCCACGATTATAGCCTCCTCTTTCGCTTAAAAAAAAAAAAGATCAGAACCATCTGACATGAGCTTTCTTAACCAGCCTCCTCTATTCCTTAAAACTTCTCAGTACCATTACAAACTCTCTGCTCCTTCTCTGATTACAGAAGAAGATATCTCCCCCTACTCCCCACTAAAATTAATCCTTTTACTTTTGACTTCGATCTAACTGACCCTTGTCTGCTTTAGAACTCTGACGATGCATGAGAGAAGAGGGGTAAGAGCTACAACCATTTCTCTCCACTGGATCTTTCTCTTTTGCTTACAAATTAGAACATCTCCTCACATCCTAAAAATGTCTCCCTTTCATTATCTTGCTATTTGTCAAACAACTGGTCCTACAACTCTAAATTCTGCATTAAACCTCAAATTATAGACTGGAAATTCTCCCAAGTCTACATATGCTGTAATCCTGGGCCTCAGTTTCCTTATCTGTAAAATGAAGAAATTGGACAAAATGGCCTCAGAGGTCCCTTCAAGTCCTAGATTTGTGATCCTATGATTCACTGAAAAGATGTATGTAGATTAATTTGTTTTGACATTGTGTCCCCACCAACAGATAGGAATCCCCCAGAATCATACTGTCAGATTGTATTTGTCCAACCCGGGGCCCTTTCCTTATTTGAAAACACTTAGAAAAACTGAATTCTTATTTTAGCTTTCATCTCTAACATTCACAGAGAGTAGGGTCCTTATGTGTAGTATGAGAGGACAAGATTGATCTACAGATGGTAGATGGTGGAAGATCTCAAGATATATTACAAAAATCCACTCATGATGAAGGAAAGCTAAGAGCTAAAAGAACTTTTTGAAAAATATGGATCCAGTCAGTCTAAAGACCTAATAGGTGTCCAAATGCCTCCTTTTTCTATTCTGGCACCAAACCACTCTGCCTCCTAAATTTCTTTCACCTCCCATTTGAACTATAAAGCTTACTGACATCCCTTTTAGAGATTAGAGAGAGATTTCAACACCTCTAGGCCTGGAACCTAATCAACTAGTCTTTAGTTTCCTATTTAGGAAAGCAGCTCTTTGGTGGTTGAGAGAAGAAAAGCCAAAGCCAATATTTGGTGACGTTGCCTCAACCCTACAAACTTTCTGTTCACAAAAATGGCTCATTGCTACTGACTGACGCATAAACATTTGTCGACTCCCAGTTTAACACAGAGAATGTTTCTAAATGGAGATTTGGCCAATGCTCCTCCCTCCCCTGGAAAAGAAATAAATGCAAACAACCCAACAGACAGAAAGGAAGAAAGACTTAAATTAATTTTGCTTTTAATTAAATTCATTAGCAAAGATTATCTGGCAGAGGCAAAAAAGAATCTTCTTCCACTCCTAAATGAAAAAAGCCCTTTTTCTCTATTTATATCCTGTATATACATAACCAGAGATGAATATTTCTTTATGGACCATTAAAGATTTAATGTTTAATTTATAACCACTTTCTCTGGCGGGATGTCCAGGCACAATGTCAACATTTTTAATTAAATGAAAATTTTTTTTATTATGAAGAAAGATTTTTTTTTAAAAGGCCACATTTGAACCAGTTAATGGAGTAGCTTTCAGAGGCAGCTGGTTATAGAGTGTACCAGGAAAGGTGGGCCACATTCCTGGATTTAGAAAGAGCTGGTCTGGGTACAGTTTAGGAATCTGTCACTGTCCCTAAGAAAGGACAGAAAGAGGGCATGGACCAAAAGCCCCTAACTGCCTGCTGCCTGCTGTCACTGGGATCTGGAAAAGCAGGACTATGCTGAGGGTATGGGTGATAAGGGCACAGGTATGGGTAAAGTTCAGAGAGCATTCAGCTTGGGATAATAAGGAGACTTTAAAAACACATGTCATGATTTATCTATGTCCTCAACGGCTAGATGAAATGATTTTAAAATGCCACTCATCCTGACATATGGGCTATTTACTAGGGATGTGTATGCTAAGTACTGGAAAAGAAGAATACATGTCAAAGGTTTTCCAGCAGAGACATAACTAGGGTAGAGCAACCAGAACTTTGTCCTAGGGTGCCAAATTCTGAGGCTTCTGAAATGTATAGGATGCAAAAGCATTTTTAGTCCTTTAGAATCATAGAAATAACAGAGTTCAGTTCTGAGCTCAAATGTTGCTTCAGACACACACAGGTTGTATGGCCCTAAGCTAGTCCCTTAATCTCTGTCTCCCTCAGTTTCCTTTTACTATAAAATGAAGATCATGATTACGACTATATCCTAGTGCCGTTGTGAGGGTCAAAATGCTTAGTACAGGGCCTGCAACTGTAGGTGCCTCATAAATGCTTGTTCTCTCCTTCCCCACTGAATTCCTTATAGTAAGTATAATTAGTTAAAATGATAAGCCACGAGAAAGTGGACTTCACCCCATCCAGTTATTGTTCCTCTCCCCCACCTTCAATTGAGGGTATGTCATGTTGCTTGCCCAAGGATGAGGTATATTTGTTCCAGGGAACAAGGGATAATAGATTATCACTGCTGAACAACCTTGGGAAATTTGGGCATTTGTTGGTTAGTGACAAGTAAGCTGTCCTTTATTGAGAAGCTTGGTGGCACCATAGTACACAGAGAGTTGGGCCTGGAGTCAAGAAGACTTATCTATCTGAGTTCAAATCTGACCTCAGATACTTATTAGCTGTGTGACCCTGGGCAAGTCATTTAACTCTGCCTCTGTAAAATGAGCTGGGGAAGGAAATAGCAAACCACTCTAGTATCTTTGCCAAGAAAACCCCAAATGGGGTCATAAAGAGTCAGATATGACTGGAAAAACACAGTGGGTAATTTAGACTTAGGAATGTATTAATAATGCATATTAAATTTACAAATGAATGTGCATACACCCCCAGCCCCAGCCCCCAGCATGGCTGTTAAACATATACCTGCACATTTTTTTTTACTTTTATAAATATGCCTTGAGTTTGATAAGAGGGAAGCAGAAGGCTAAGGGAATGAAGACATTACCAGACTGCAGGCCATTACTAATGATGATGAAGATGTTAACAATATATAGTGTAGCATACAGAATTTATATGAATAGAGAATTTGTACAGTGTTTTAAGATTTTCAAAGTGCTTTATATCCATTATCTTATTTCAGCTTCACAGTAGCCCCAATTGGGAGCCACCTTTCCATCTGTCAGTCATTTGGAGACAATGGGCAAAAAGGGCAAAGATCCCAAACTATCTTTCCCAGGGGCACTTTACAGATCAAAGACTGGGGCAAAACTTGAGTTCATCTTACAAGCAGGGATCCACTTCAACTAGCCAATGCAATGACCACTGAAGAGTCACCTAATTATAGAAAACAACAGTCACTCAGAGTCAAAATGGTGGTGAAGAAGCAGGAGAACTCCAGGAACTTCCCCTATAACCACCTCAAATACCTACAAAATATGACTCTAAACAAATTTTAGAGCTCCAGAACTCATAAAATGACACAGAATGAAGGCTCCTGCTGAAGGCAGCCTGGCAGGCAGATGGGAAGGGTTCATCATTGCACATTGAGAGCCGAAACCAGCCTGGCCTGAAACCGTGGCGTAGCACCAGGGCGATCAGGACAAGCCGTGGCTGGAGCCTTCAGGAAAGCAGATCAGTGGCAGCCGTGGCAGTTTCCAGAATTATCAACCCATAAGAAACAAGGACAAAGTGAAAGGTCAGTGGAACTCAGCTAAATTTGGGGGAAAGGAGCAGGTCTGGCATCTGCCCCCAGGGCAAGAAAGCAGCCGAAGCGAAGGCCCTGAAGCCACCTCCACATGGCTGCTTCAGAGCTCCCAGCCTGCAGATTGCAGGGGGGCCAAGCAATCATTCAGAGGCTAAGTGCTCTTGCCTTAACCTGCCTGGATCAGATTGTGGTCTTGGGTGGTGGTCCTGAGGTTTGTGACCAGTGAGCCAAAGCTGTTGGGGGCTGCAGAGATGGCAGCCTCCTAATAGCTCCAACAGCTGTGAAAACCTCAGCAATTTGGGACAAAGCCCTCCCCTCTGAAAGAAGAGTTCTACAGAAACCAAAAGTCAAGTAAGTGACTGGCAACATGAGCAGGGAAAGGAAGCAAAGTAAACACAGCAACCTAACTTTAGATTCCTTTTTTGGGGACAAAAAGGATCAAAGCATGGAATGGGAGGAAGACAGTACAGTCAGAACTCCTGCACCAAAATCTTCCAAGAAAAATGTAAATTGGTTACAGGCCATAGAAGAGCTAAAGAAGGATTTTGAAAACCAAATAAGAGAAGTGGGGGAAAAATTGGGAAGAGAAATAAGAATGATGCAAGAAAATCATGAAAAGAGAGTCAACAACCTGACGGAAGAAAATAACACCTTAAAAATAAATTAACTCAAATAGCAAAAGAGGCCCAAAAAGCCAATGAGGAGAAGAATGTCAAAAAGTCAAAGTTGGCAGATGGAAAAAGAATCTCAAAAGCTCACTGAAGAGAATAGTTCCTCAAAATCAGAGTGGAGCAAATGGAAGCAAATGACTTTATGAGAAATCAAGATAATATTAAGAAGATCCAAAAAAAAAGAAAAAATAGAAGGCAATGTGAAATACCTCACTGAAAAAACCACTGACCTGGAAAACATGTCCAGTAGAGACAATTTAAAAATTATTGGACTACTTGAAAGCCATAATCAAAAAAAGAACCTAGAAATCATCCTTCAAGAAATTCTCAAGGAAAATTGCCCTGATATTTTAGAACCAGGGGGAAAAACAGAACTTGAAAGAATTCACTGAACACCACCTGAAAAAGATCCCCAAAAGAAAACTCCTAGGAATGTTATAGCTAGGTTCTGGAGTTCCCAGATCAAGGAGAAAATATTACAAGCTGTGAAGAAGAAAAAATTTGTATACTGTGGAAACACAATCAGGATAACACAGGATCTAGCAGCTTCTACATTA